>JAZHYW010024404.1:0-22567 GCA_037355805.1 Ixodes ricinus | reverse complement strand
ACACTGTTCCGAAGAAGCTGGATGAGGAAACTCAAGCTAGGAATCGCCAAGCCAGAAGTCGTCAACGCTGTGACGTTCGTGGAGGAAGCGGTGAACCAGTTCTATGAAGTATTTTCGGAGGAGCTTGGTACTTTTGGCGTGGCCACCCAGATGACCGTACAGGAGGTGTTAAACCAAGATTTTTCAAGCCGCGAGTAGTCCCGTTCGCGTTACGAGACAGAGTTCCTGAGGAGTTGCAGAGGATGGAGCGCGATGGCGTCATTCGACCAGTGAAGACGTCCAAACGGGCCGCGCCCAACGTTCCCGTAGTAAAGCGGGATGGCCGTGTTCACCTGTGTGGCGAGTTCAAGATAACAGTCAACGCTATGACGGTGCTGAGTCGTACCCGATTCCTCGCATCGAAGAGCTGCTCGCAAGGCTAACAGGGGAGTCAAGTTTACGAAGCTTGATCTGAGAGATGCATACCAGCAGGTCAGGTTGCATGAAGACTCGCAAAAGTTCCTTACCATCAACACCCCGCAGTGTTTGTATCAATTTGCCAGGCTTCCGTTTGGGGTGTCGTCAGCCCCAGCTTTGTTTCAACGAGCGATGGAGAACCTCCTACACAACCTTGATCATGTCACAGTATACTTTGACGATATACTCGTGACCGGAACCAATGACAGCAACCACTGGGCCGATGTGTTCCAAGTCGTGGAGCGACTGAAGAAAGGTGGACTGCGGCTGAAGCCGTCAAAATGCGAGTTCGTGGGGGCCAAGGTGGTGTATCTGGGGTACATCATAAGCTCGGCTGGTCTTCAGCCAAATCCAAACAAGACAGAAGCCGTGCTAACGGCACCAGTGCCTTGAAATGTGAAGGAACTGCAAAGCTACTTGGGCTTGATAAACTTTTATATAAGGTTCATGCCAAATCTGTCGGATGTGTTGCATCCCCTGAACCGCTTGCTGGTGGCAGGAGCCCGCTAGTGTTGGACATCTGCAGAAGAGCAAGTATTCCAGAGAAGTAAAAGCTGCTGGCATCCGCTGGAGTCTTAGCACATTTCGACCCTGCAAGGCCAACGGTGCTGATCACGGATGCCTCATCATATGGAGTCGGAGCCGTTTTGGCACAGCGAGAAGCATTGGGGAGGAGCGTCCCATTGCTTTTTGCATCTCGAAGCCTTGCAGCTGCGGAAAAAAACTACCGCCAGTTAGACAAAGGAGCGTTGGGCCTCGTGTATGGAGTAACGGAATTTAGGCAATACCTGAGGGGCCAACCATTTGCAGCCATCACAGATCACAAGCCGCTACTGGGCCTGCTCGCGGCGGGGAAGCCTGTGCCAGAGTCCTGCTCTCCAAGTGGGCTGCGATGGGCCGTGCTGTTGTCTGGGTACCGCTATAAACTGAGCTACCGGCCTGGTAGCCATATCGCACATACGGACGGACTGACTCACCTGCCACTGCAAACGGCAGATCTTCCCGTGGACTGCCCTGCTGAAGTCATCATGCTGGCGGGGTCGTAACTACGTGTGCTGTCGTCAACAGCTGTCGCTGAGGCCACCGCCCTTGACCCAGTGGTTTCACGAGTGAGAGGGGCCTTGTGGACTGGCCGCCGGTCGGATTTGGTACCCGAGGAGAAACCGTACGAAACGCGGTTCACAGAGGTGAGTGTACAAGGCAACTGTGTGCTCTGGGGCAACCGTGTGTTGGTTCCTGCATCTCTACAACGCGACTTCCTGAGTCGTCTTCACGAAAGTCATTCAGGGATATCCAAGATGAAGGCTGTAGCAGGGAGCCACGTGTGGTGAAGGCTGTAGCACGGAGCCACGTGTGGTGGCCTAAAATAGACGATAATATTGTTGCTGCTGTGCAAGAATGTCCCACCTGTCAGGAGCAGCAGCGAGCGTCGCGGCTAATACCCGTCATGCCATGGCCGTTCCCAGAGAGACCCTGGACAAGACTTCATGTCGACTACGCAGGGCCTTACCGCAACACTTATTTTTTTATTGCAGTGGATGCATTTTTCAAGTGTATTGAGGTGTTTCCGGTTTCAACTCCGTCGGTGGAGGCCACCATCACGTGTCTGCGAGCCATGTTTGCAAACCAGGGTTTGCCGGACGTTGTGGTGTCAGACAATGGGTCAGCGTTTGTGAGCGACATGTATTTCATATTGTTTAAGAAGAATGGAGTGAGACAAATACTGGTACCGCCGTACCACCAGTGTTGTAGGCGTTACCGAAAAAAGTAACTAAATACGTTACTCGTTACTTGCAAATAAAAGTAACGCGTTACCGACCTACGTTACCTCAAAATAAAAGGAACGCGTTACCGTTACCGTTACTGATAAAAAGTAACGCACGTTACTGTTGCGTTACTTTTTATTCACGAACTAAAACATTTGCTCTTTCGACGTTTGATATGTGCGTAAGCGCCATAGCTAAAATATGTCCATGCGGAAACTTAATTAACCTCTCTTTTTTAGGGTTTCACCCGAATAGTTACAAGAAAAAACGCGGAAGTATATATGAAGCTGATTTATAACATGTTGGCACGGAACTTAACAGAAGAACCGGCCTCCTTCATTAGCACAGAAATTAAGACCAGCCGAGATTGAAACTTTGAATATATTTTATTCACAACATGTCGAAGTACATATAGTTGCTATGAACAAGTTCCTCCGTTACCCGAAGCACACTCCGCTGTTGTACTTCAGCAACAGCTGAATTTCGAAGTTGGCATCGGACATTCTACCTCGCTTCTTGGTAAACACGTCCGCGCCTACGCTAAATAGGCGCGGACGTAGGGGAAAGTTCTCCCCGTCAAATCTCGTTCGTGCCCTCCACGGCCGTTTTGATCTGCTCATCACGTGGGTCCGGAGAGCCACTCACACGCTCTGTTGGCTGTCGGTCAATCGCTCAAGGCCTCCTTCGTTTTTCAAGTCCCGAAAACGGGAAAGGGAATGAAAAGAAGGTGTCCTTCTCTTTCCCAGCGGGAAGCGAAACGCAGGCTTCGACGCAGGAATCTCCCAAATCCACCCGAAGCCGGACCTCTTTGGCCTTCCAGCCGAGGCGACGGCGGTAGTGAGGTCAACGAGCCGCGGGAGAAAACCAGTGGCAGGTGGCGTGTGACGTCAAATCTGACGAGCACCGACGTCAAAGAAAAGTGGAGGACAGCGGCATTTTTTGACTAAGGAATTTATGTCTGGGCAATTAAAAACACAACAAAAAATTAAAATTAAATTTTTTTAAGTTTTAGAAAGTAGAGTAACGTAACGTAATTTCGTTACACGTTACTCAAAATAAGTAACGTAAGTACGTTACCCGTTACTGTTTTTAAAAAGTAACGAGTACGTTATTAGGTTACCAAAAAAGTAACGCGTTACCGGTAACGCCGTTACTTGTAACGCGTTACCGCCAACACTGCGTACCACCCAGCGTCTAATGGCGCTGCAGAGCGTGCAGTTCGGATTGTAAAAGCAAGTTGCAGAATGCTGAACCGGGGGACCTTCATACACAAATTGCGCGCATGGTGATCACTTACAGATCGACACCACATGAGGTCACGGATTGGAGCCCCGCCGAGTTACTGCTGGGACAAAAAATGAAGACTGCGATGGACCTGCTTCGACCTGACCTGAGGACCACGGTGCAGCAGAAGCAGCTCAAGCAGAAGATCAGATGTGACAAAGGAACGAAACCTCGAATTCAAGCACCGCCTTGTGATCAGGTATTCGCCAGGAACTTTCGTCCAGGCCCTACATGGATGCCGGCTGTAGTCACAGCCCAAGGAACATTTTCATCGGACCTCCAGCTGACTGACGGGCGACAGTGGACGCGCCACCATGATCATCTCTGGCAGGCGAACCGTTTGCCACAAGTTGACCACAGTAGACAGGCTGGAACAGCTGCAGACATTGACAAGGACCCTGACATTCCAGGCACTGCTCCTGGCATGTCCAAAACGGCAGAGCATGTTCTGGCACCTGATCTCTCCTGTCAGATGCCTGAACTGACCTGCCCAGAGTTTCCAGCTGAGGAACTACGGCGGCCAAGGGCAGCAGAAAGCACAGTGTCCCCTCGTCAAACGATTATCACCACACCTTTCCGTCGGGGCACCAGAGTGCGTCGGCGTGTGCAGCGCTATACTTTCTATAATAACTTAAGTGATTTGTTTTCACTAACCTTTTTTAGATCTCTTAGTTTCAACTAACTTTCATTATTAGGGGTGGAGGGGGTTTGATATCTGGCGCTGCACACACAAGGGCGCCACCGCGGTGGTAAATAAAAAGACGACAAAGACGATGCCTGACTGGGCCAGTCAGTGCAGTCTACGTCCTCAATTTGGAATGTTGTCCCTGACCTTGACTCGGGCGATGTGCCTGGAGTGGATTATCACAGTACACTCTTCTAATCCCTCAAAAGGCCACTTTAACCGATACCACGTTTGTTCTTGGTGCCATCGAAACTCTTCAAATCCTTCTCGCTGGGCTCGAGTCTCGACTTGAATCCGCAGCCAGGGAGGCCTGACTTGATTTGAGTATGAACAACTTTTCAGGTCCACGGTCCCCTGGTTGCCAGTTCGTCGAGCTCCTCTGTGGCCCATGCAAGAACTTCTACGAGGCCAACGTCGCACTGGCCGCATAGCGATAGCTTCGCTTGAGGAGCAGACCCGGGGCCAGGACAGCAGCCAGTGGCAGAGCACTCGGAAACCGAGGATAACTGCAAGCACAGCTGGGTCCATTCCAAAGAAGGCCTCCCCAGAGAAATGGATTGCCAGGAGCTTGAACAACACCTTCCATGGGGAATGAGAACACAACGCATGCATTCAGGTTAATGTTGGTCAAGACAAGGATTATTCGAGTACTTTCGGAGCAGCAACATGCTGAATCATATGTTAGACGCTGCTTTCAACCCGCTGGAACAGCCGCATCCATATGCCAGCGTGGACAAAAAAACGGCACAGTCAGTTGAGACTCTCTTGAATCCAAGCGGGGTGACCCGCGTGAGACATGGGGTGCCTACTAGGCGCGCAAAGAGCTGCCGCAAAGAGCTGTTGTGCCAACTCTGAGAAACATGTTTCTTGCTAGCGATGGGGCGAAACATTTTTCGAAACACTGGTTTTGAATAAATTCGGAAGAGCGACCAAGCATAATGTGTTTCGGATGGTCTCAGATAGTTTTGGAGCAGTTTTCTTTTTCTAATAAGAGACATAAATATTTAAAGGTCAGTATAATGTTTTTCTTAAGAAACAAAGCTTCGTCAAACCCAAAAATGTTAAGCTTCCGAAAATGTGGGCCGTAGCGGCATAGCAGTTGTAGCCAATAAAGCAGGTGTGATTTTACAATCGCCGTATTCCAACAAGCACATGATTAAACATAATTTTTCCACCCAACACTGGCTTCGCCGACAGAACGTCATCCTCGAAGCATTTGTGCTGCTCGTCCGAGCCCAAACTTCACTGCCTCTATCGTTGAGAAGAAAACAAGCCTTAGTGCCGACGTTTCGGTTATTCAACTAGGTCAAATTTTGTTTTTGAGAACATACATTGCACCATAACATTCATCGGGACCACGGTGGAAGAAATACATTTAGGTGATTATTCTGGCCGCTCTTCCCGCGAGGAGCGAGTGACGAGATCGTGTTCAGAGCTAGCCTCGACCCAGGAGTAGTTAGTTCCGCGCCGCCGCGGAGGGCCCTGAGGTATGAGCACCGTGGGTATGAGGTCTCTCCTCGGCGGCCACGGTGTCGGCGGCGTAGCGTGCTTGCCTTTTTCGCGGTGTGGTGGTGGTGCGCGGCCAGTGGCTGGCCTCGTGTTTTGCTTTGGTACTGCGTCGATCACAGGTGCTACCAGCGTGCACGAAGGTGAGCCTTTACGCGAAGAAGAAGAGGAAGAAAAAGGAAGAGAACACAAATTTACGGACTCTGGCGAATTGGTGGCGGCGTGGCGGCGGTGAGGTACAACAACATGCGGTGAGCGAGGGAATGAGGGACCACCGCTGGGAGCAACAACCGGAGCGGTCAGTGGGGAGGGACTTCATATTTGGGCGCCATCTATCCCCGTGCGAGTAAAGCGCGCTCGGTGCGCCGAACATAATGTTGCTGCCGCGTCGGACAGAGAGTCATCACCTAAATGTGGTTCTTCCACCGTGGGTACAACAAGAAGCGGTGAGCGAGGGAATGCGGGACCACCGCTGGGAGAAAAACCCGGAGCGGTCGGTTTGGGAGAGACCCGATACTTGGGCGCCATCTATCCCCGCGTGAGTGAAGCGCTCAGTGAGCGGAACATAATGTAGGCGCCGCGTCGGACAGAGAGTCATCACCTATATGTATTTTTTCCACCGTGGTCAGGACAAAGCATGTCATCGGGATCTCAAAAACGGACGTGACAAAGTATTCTGCGTCTCGTGACTGGACTGCAATGTTTGCTTGGAAATGCGGGTTATTTCAGTAAAAAAAAAATGCAACTTTCTTCATCTCAAAGTACAGTTGTTGAAAGAGCCAACGAAGCCACAGGAGCGCGCGGCCTCGAGCTATGCGCGTGCGTCATGCTCTCAGTGAGAGGAACTACTATTGGCGGTTGCAGGCTGGCTGCGAGATTAGGTGTTATCAACATCCAGTTGTATGAAGTGCTCTGCTGCCCAGCCAGGTAGAGGGGCTTAGAGTGAAAACAGGAAGTTCGAAAGTGGCACCCCCCGGTTGCCACCATGTTTCACGCAAAAGTGACCACTCGTCACGTGACCTCACAAGACCCGGGACGTCACCGGTAAAATGGAAGCGCCCAGAGCTGGTGGGTGCGAGTTTGTTCGGTGCGCGGTACCCGTGAATAGTGCCCCTGAATAAGCTACGCTTCAAAGTAACGACACTTGACTATATTGTTTCTTAAAATCATAGTTGCTAGTTATCTGAAGCTTTATCTGAAATCACAGGAAACGCTTTTCCACCCTCCACAAATGTTTAAACAGTTCGCGACAGAGCAAAGCAATATTACATGACCTTCCAAACACCGAGTCTAATGCTGAGAAAGTCGCACTTTTGAATCATGACTATCGGCAGTTCCGTCTGCTCTGCATACGAACCGAAATGGCAGCGCCCACAACAATGTCGGGGAACGGAGTGCGGATACTCTAAGCGCAGCTCATTTAGTGGCTCTACCCGTGACGATCGTGATGTGCCGCTGCTTTTCAACGATTTCAAACTCTGTCGTGCTCTCTGACGCAGGTACATTGTGAAGATATGAAGGAATGACACTTTATACCCTTTTTGCGCAAGATCGCTCTGGATCATCTCAATATTAACACCTGTGAGACAGCATCCACCGTATCGTCTTACCGGTGCTCGGATTCCCGGATGTGTTCGAGGATCGATAGAACTTTGTGCTTTTAGGATGAAATTTTCGCATTCTTTTAGTTTTGTTCGAAAGTTGTAATGTCTGAGAACCGATGCGAAATGTTTGCGTTGGACGTAGGGCCTAGGGCAAGTTGTTTCAGCCCTAGGTAACCGCATAATCGCAGCAACTTTAAACGAGGAAGATCCTGCGATCTTTAATCTTTTGTGCAAATCGAAGATTGTACAAATTGACAGTTCTCAAGATTTTGATATAACGTGCTTTCATTGCAATAGCTTGCATACGATCGCAGTACTTTTTTTTTCTAAGTAAAACGCTGGCGCTTATTTAAGTGACGTACCTGCGAACTGTTATAAAGCATTTGAACCAGTCATTCGGAAGAAAGGTCATTACCAACGATCATAAAACAGTTCATTTATCTTCTTGAAACTCAATGCACAGTTAGCAAGTCTTCACATTTTTGATTGATCAGTGCACAAAATGTTGCATCCGATGTCCCTTTGAAATTAGTATTAGTAGGCTCTATACCTTGCCGATCAGTATCAATAGTCCATAGCAACCTCTATGTGTAATGAGACTCCTCATAGATGGTTGTCTAATCCATCATTCTAACATCTAGAATCTTTAAAAAAAACAGCCCCACTCTTTACATGTCCAGAGATTGCACGACACATACAATCAATTCGTTAAATGTAATGTAACTCGGAAATAGAAGATTAACTGCTAATTTTTATGTTTCGTAGGATTTATTGCAACAATAATTCTTTTCGTCGTGAGTGCATTGTATTATTCGCTCAATCATTTACTTGTTCTAATTACCTGGACAAGACGACTCGTATTTGTGTTCATCCCTTGCCCGAAGAGCAGTCTTGTTGCAAAATGCTGACTACCATTCCTTTCACTCTCAATAGACTTTTTTCAAAAGTGTGGGCCGGCTATACTTCGTTTCACCGTAACTTGGTAAAGGGCAACCGCCACAGCCCCCTCGAGCCAATCAGAGAGACGGAGTGAAGGTAAGTGACGAATCTCTGCGGAAGGATAGCACTCTGATGATATGTTGTCACATGCCTCTATCCAACTTGCATATTGGCTCAATGGGACTGTAGCCTTGGCCGTTTGGCAAATTGTGAAGAAAGGAATTACAGTAGCCTCTACGCTAATTACCCAAGGCCTTCATACTTTGGGCATTTCTTGGACAATAATGTTATATCAGCAATCACTGTGAACTCGGCTCAGCGCCTATTGGACTCGAATGCTGCATTAGCGTTCGACGTGAATGGGGGCCCATTCACGTGCTTTACGCCGAAAAAAAATGGTGACAGTCAATGTTGCTTGATGGGGTTTTGCAAAGGGTCTATTGTGTTATCCATATATGAGATGTCCTGCTATATGACAGTGCATCAGCACATGCTATTAAACTAGATGCTCAGAGGTGTGTTCGTTTTTGTAATTAACAAGTTACAGCAATAATTATTTCTTACAAATGCAATATTTATTTTTAATAGCTGGGCGCGTTTTGTGCTCATTTATGTCAGTGTGCTATGATATCCTCTCTTCAATGCCTACAGGGGTCCTTGAAGCGAATAAATGACTAAGCAACATTTTCACATCACTGGAGTTTGTTTTCGGATAGACCGACATGTTCAGGAGAGGTGGAAGGAGTGCAGCCCCATGCAATAAGTCTGCCAGTCTGGTTTGTCGCATTTATTAATATTGGGGGTCAGAGGTGCGAGTGGTCCTCAAAAGCTCCACCGCATGCAGTGAACACAATTCTTGGTGTGTAGACTCTGAAGGCGTAAAGGCTGGAGTATGAGTATTACGCATACTCTGTTAGTATATCAAAAATGTTTATTTCCACTTGATTACATAATTATTTATTCTTATCAAACGGTTCCTTAACGAGTTCTTTCTGCGACAGTCTCGTGTCAGGCATTCAGCCGTAGCACCTGTGCTCCTTGTTGTCAGAGAACGCTCCTGGCACGTCGGTGTTCAGTTTGGTCGAGTGGCGAGTTTGACTTACTGATGCCATCTTGTGATCATACGCCATGTGCCGCCAGTGACATCTGATGCACTGAATCTGTAGGGCTGGCTTCTAACCCGCACATTTTCCCGGCAGTTTTCTACGTCAATGTAGCAAGTTTGGGCGTGTATTGCTTAAGTGAGTGTGCCTTTTGCTGTAACGTTGACTTGATGGCTCGCAACAAAGTTTGTTTGCTATCCAAATCCCTACACTTCCATTCCGCAATGGCGATTTCTTCTGCATGCCGCGACCACTGCAATTTGTGTAAGTCTCGTGTGAAAAAGTGTAGTCGGGTGATGCTTGGTGTTGAGTTTATGAGAACGACCAACCATTCTATTTCTATAAGCCACTCAACTGCATTAAACTTTATTACACTTCTGTATTCGAAGCGACACGAATTTCACTGCCATTAGGCAGGGACGCTAGGTACTTCCTTGTCCCCTTGGAGCTGATCGCGTGACATAAAAATCCCTCTTGGCCTCAACCGCGGCTGCGGCCGTGAGATGAGCAAACCGCCCCAGGTCACTGACGGCCTTGTGCCAACGTCAGAATAATAAAGCATGTCCGTATTTGCAGCGTCTGAAAAATCGGTCAGCTGCTGTACTGATCGTTCACTGCTCGGCTGATATACACGGTGGAAGTTACGTGCTCGTTGGACCAGTTGGCCGTCGGTTTTCCATTTTGTAATCGTGCAGGGTTTCCTCAAAAATTTAAATTAGGGGGTGGGTCTAAATGTTTTAGGGGGGAGGGGCGGGGGGGGTTAGGGGGGGGGGGCGCATTGATAATAGAGGAGGCGTTGCGAATTAAGGGTGTGCCTTCAGAAAAACAAGGGGTGTACTGTACACCCCCCCCCTAGAGGGGTGTGTAAGGAAATCACTGTAATCGTGCTCTCTGCGCATACGTACAGGGAGCGTTGTCAAGCATTGAAAGGATAGAGATTGACTGAGATCTCTTTATTTCGAACAATACCTGCGAGCGCTTGTTGACCAGCGTCCAGATTTGTGAAATGCCAAGTGGTTAATAAAGTAAGCATTCACCAGAGGGACCACTGCTTATGAATGCTATTCATTTTCAGTCTTCCTTAATGAGCGATGGCTGAAGGTTGCAGATCCCGGCAATGGCAGTCAGGATGTTTCCGATACAATTATTTCTTGCAAAGATCAGGCAAAAACCGGAAACGCTTCACGCGGCGAGAAGACCTTTCAACATGAATGCGGAGTTTGGACAAACGACGCGAGTACACCACTTCGGCATCTGAGAGATGCTTTTTCTGCTTTTTGAATGAAGGAAATGAAAGCTTAACTCGATAAGGTAACACATCTTCAATGGTGAAGCCTTTATCTGCTAATATTTGATCCCCTGACAGAAGATACCTCAGGAGCCCAGAGTCTTACGTTATGAATCGGTCACTTGCACGACCTT
Source organism: Ixodes ricinus (assembly GCA_037355805.1). Classification (NCBI taxonomy): domain Eukaryota; kingdom Metazoa; phylum Arthropoda; class Arachnida; order Ixodida; family Ixodidae; genus Ixodes; species Ixodes ricinus. Next base: position 11,802 of record JAZHYW010024404.1, on the reverse strand, counting down.
CATAGGCTTTTGACATAACCATTATAAAGCCATTCGGTGCGATTACGTACAGAACTTTGACTGTTTTATCACTTTTGTAGGGGCTGTACCTCAGCACTCTCTTTATCATGTTCTGTACCCTGTCGACAAATATTTCAAGAACAGTCGATTGTGCATCTTGTTTTCCGAAAATCTGTGAACACGGACGGTCGTGTTGAGGCGATCATCTTTAATGGTAGCCACATGAATAGGTACTTCCAAAAAATATCCGCAGGTACTTGGATCCAAAGATTGAAAATCTTGCTTGCCAAACCTAGAGAGACCTGGAAGCGGAATGCGAGATTTAAGAGCAACAATCCAAACCTAGGCGTTATGAGAGTAAGAAAAATCTGATCTTTCACATCAAGTTTGCAAGTCGTTTTTGTCTCTAACAAAGCAACTTTGGTGTATTCTTCAAACAGTGCCTTTGATCGACCCATGACAAATCGCAATTGTTTGGCAAACAATGTGTCACAAATTGAAAATGCCGTTTGCTGTAGCTCTGATTACTGATCAGCACCACGGGGGAGGTTGGTGTACAGTACGAGTGGTCTTTCTGCTGTCCAATTTCGCACTGTAGACCCCCTTTCACCTTCTGGTTGCCACAACTGCAAGTGCATGGGAGGGGGGGGGGAGGTAGAAGTGCAGCTTTATGATAGTTCATGTGCGTCGATATCCTCCCCTTGGGGAGCACCACAATCCATAACCATGAATGGTGGAGCTTGAGAGCAGACTCAGGCGAAGCTTCAGGCACAGCTATTGGCAAGTTGGACAATGCACTGCTCGAGTGCAGACCACCAGGTGTAGCTAGTGTTGCACGCTCTGGAAGTGGGTGCCGGGATGGCTTGTGGTTTCCCCTGTTTTTCGCGACCTTCAAATCAAACATTGAATGATATCAAAACAGCTGTTCTATCAAGATAGAAATGCGAGTAAACACGCTCTAGCTCGGACGGGGGAGATAAAATGGGATGCGGACAAAGAAAAGATCAGCACTGAGATCAGTGCTGCTTTTGTCCATATTCTGCCTAGTCGGTGCCTGCTTTAATGTAATAAATTGTTCTGCCAAGATTTAAACGGCTTCCAGCAGCATGCACTCAAATCTTTGAGCAATTTTCACATACACCTTTTGTTCTACCAAGAGGCAAGCTCATACCTGCAGGATTGATCTTGTGCTCTGGATGGTAATTTATTTTGTAGATAGACATGATTCATACAGTAAAATGTTTCATACCTCGAGCTTGTTTTACTGTACTGATCCACTGTACTGGTGTGCAGTGAAATACTTGAGACCCAATGTTATTTTTCATTCAGTGACTTTTAGGGACACATGCTTTAAAGGGAGGCAGCGTGTCCATGTCGCTCCGAAAGTCAGAATTATCACCTGAGCTTACCTGATATGTAGTCCTCAAGTTCAATATCGGGTATAGACTCGCCTCAGTCAGCCTGCCGTCAACGAAGTGGATGTAGCAAACCTGTTGACACGAACATATCAGTTATAATGTGAATGCACCGTAAAGGCATTCATGTTAACATGGTCAATAGGTAATTTATGCTGTTCGGAATAAACTGTTTACAACTGACCAATTCGTGGAAAACGTTGAGACTAAATCCAATGGGTTTACGGCACCAAACATTTACCAACTTCGGAATTCATGATTTCACGCTATTGACGCCGACAAGAGCGTGGGGCTCGCGCTGGCGCGCGCGTGCAGGCGCGTTCACTAACGGCTACCAATACCTACCAATACCTCCCGAACTGTCTGAAAATAATTATTTAGGGCCCTGATAAATGCTGGTCTACTAACTTCGTCACCTAGTGATGGCTGCGGGTTCATTTGGGCCTGCCCTATAAGGAGTATTCACTGGGAGACATATTTGTGGGTGATGTCTAAAGCGCATGCTCTGAACGAGCCCACATTAATAGGCTGCTAAGACCGGCAATCTTGAGGGTGCGAAATGCACGTTACAAAAGAACTGTGGAAGCTCGCCATCAGCACGCGCTCAGCAGTCGTGCACACAGCTATGGCCGCCAGTGAATACTTCCTATACGAGCTCTTTTTAGATCGCCAAAAAGTTAGTCCGCCTGTTTCGCCTCCGCCCCCTTGATCCGCGTCTATACTTCGTTTCAGCTTGGGTCCAGACGCAGCCGATGCTACAAGCGCGAGCTCCGGGCTTCCAGCGTCCCTGCCAAGCACGCGCGCTCGTGCAGTACAGGCACTGTTCAGGGCCACACACTCGTGCTTGTAGCATCGGCTGCGTCTGGACCCAAGCTGAAACGAAGTATAGCGAAGAGGCGGCTGCGGCGTCGGGCAAAGTCCGTTAACACGGGCCGTACCAACCTTCGCGTGCTTACTGGGGTTCAGATTTTTCCCCTGCAGGTTTGCGACCTACTTGTGTCGGATTTCTTCGTTTTTCTCGCCTGGAAAGCAGCGCAACGTGCATGGCTGCAGGCATGGGCAGTCTTGTCACAGCAGCGGTGCATCTTGTTCGCACGAGGAGGCGTTCCACGCCGGATGGATTGGTGGACGCTAATGACTGTACCCTTATAACGGGCGTTAGCTGGTGCCACCTAGCCTAGAAATTCAGAACCAAAAGTATGCTTTCTTTACTTTGCCAATTTGCTTACCCTCTGCACTTTCCTAAATATCACCAGGCGGTGTATATTTCACCAGGATCGATGACATTTGGAGGATCGGGGAAAAAAACTAGAAATATCACCCCCGTCTCTTCCCCGTGGCGAGGGAGTTGCCCACTTTCCTCTAATTAAACCTAGTCCTAGTCGACGTTTCCCCGGCACAGGGCCCACTGGGAGGCACGGTGCAGACTTTGCGCCGGACCCACATGGGAGGGAGTCTCAATTTTCCTCTGTCCGGTCTGTCCATAGCTGTGTCAGTCAGTTGTACGTCATACAGTACTCCCTAGATAATTTCCGCTAGTCTTCCAATCTCCTCTTTGGCATTAAAATGCACTTATTATTCATTCTTCGATTCTCGTCTGCAAACCCCCGGTACTCAGGCTAAATTAGTCACCCCGTCCGGGAGGGCGGGAGCAAGCTCTGTGCAGTTCAACACAACATGTTCTATTGTCTTGTCTTCCCCTTGGCATGCGGCACAGTGTGTATCCATCTTCTCATACTTTGTCCTATATGTCCTAGTCCTCAAAGGGGATTGGTGGCCGTCGATAAAGAAAAATTGGTGGCCGAGTGGTCTAGCGCACACCAGCTCGGAGCGCGTGGAGCAAAAGCTCGAGCTGCAGAACCCAGGATCCTGGGCTCAATCCCCGCACCTGCCCGTTTCGATCTGGATGAGCATCGTTCAGCTCGCGGTCGTGTATCACTACTGCGTGGTGCACGTTAAAAACCCCAGGTTAGCGGTTGTACCGCACTGGCTAAATTGCTCATCTACAGCTGAGACACCAGACGCCCACTGAGGCAGACTAACTTCCGGCTCTATAAACATACACACAACAATTTTTTTAGTCCTCAATACTCCCGTTCTAGTCTCGAATAACAACGAGCTAGCTCCCCCGTGAGTTATCATATCAATAATTCTTCCTTATTTCCTGTTTTCGTCCCCTATACATAGTTAAAACTGATTTTCCCTGCATGCTTTCCTCCGACATCTTTCTCTTGTCTTCTTTTACTTCCTTTTGCACAGAGGTAGTCTGCTGTGCACCAGCATTTTACTGTTGGCATTCAGAATTTCAGGTTTCGGGTTCGGTTTCTCCAATTGGTGTTCAGACTTTTCATGTATAGATGCCGTGGGCCCCCTGGAGGTTCCCCAGCCCAGTTGCCCGACTGCGGGGCACAGGGGGCAAACTTTCCAGCGTGGCGGCGGACGCAAGCCGGACACGCGCACATCGCGCGTCGCTTTGAAAAGGCGGATCAGAAGGCGGCACGCAGGCAGTCGCTGCCCGGACTCAAGCGCCACTGGTAACGATGTTATTGTATTGACCGTCTCGTCCATGACCAATTAAATGTAGTTTCTTGTTGAAACCGCTGGCTCTGTGTTATTCCTCCGGGTCGGGTATGCAGCAAGGTAAACCAACCATAATGCTTATATACCTTTCTCGCCCATCTTGCACTTCAATTGTGTCTAGCCTTTGTTCAAATTTCAACTTACTGATCGCCTCTCTAGCCTTGAAAGATGCCCAGCCCATGTCTTCGTGCACTCCTTCATTTGGTGTATTCCCATGTGCTCCCAATGCCACTCTACCCACACTCCTCTGCCAGGTGTGTAAGCTGGACTGGACCTTAGATATCAGGCATAATACTTCATTGCCAAAAGACAACCCTGGTACCATGACTCCTTCCCATGTTCCCCTAACAACTTCATATCTATTGTAATTCCAAAGTGCGCTATCTTCTTGTTCTTCTGGGTATTGTTTTCCCTCATTCAGTCACACTCCTAGGTATTTATACTTCTCTACGTGTCCTATTAAAATGTCTTGAATTTTCAGCGGGTCCCCCTTCTCATCGTTCTAAACTATTATCCCCGACTTGTCGCTACTGAATTTCCGGCCCAGAGAGTCTCCTTCCTCTCCAAAGATCTTATTCAGCTCCAGTAACATATCCCGGCTATCTGCTAACAGTACAAGGTCGTCTGCGTAGAACATCCCTGGTAAAACTTGGTTTACTTTCCACCCGCTTTCCATATATGAAACATCAAAACCTAAATTGCATTCTTGTAATTTATTTTCCATTGTGCTCAGATATATCATAAAAATTAGACGCGATAGGGGACAACCCTGCCTGAGTCCTCTTTTTAATGCGAAAGCATTTACTGTCCCGTGGAGCGAGCCGACGTCATCTGCCACGCCAAACGGCAGATAAATTCGTGAAGGCGCGATCTGAGGCATCCCAGCTTTGAAGCCACGCAGAACGCCACGCGTTCGTTTCAATTAGCGCCACCCCGTGGCGCTGCAGGAGCCCGCGCTGCCTAGGGGTGCCTACATGTCTGTCTGTCTCAGGGTGAAGACATCCATTGTTGCACTGAATGTTCAGCGCGTGACGCTCTCGCGCACTCGGTGCGTGACTTGGGTGCTAAAATGGCGCCTCTGCATTAGCCAAAGCTACGCGCTCGAGCTGATTGAAACCAGATTGCGCGTACTTCAAAATGCATAAAAAAACGATTGGGCGGAAAAATGGCTGAGATGTCACCACTCAAGCAAAAGCGCGCGCTGTGTATGAAGGCACTCTGTAGCGCTGCCTAGAGTGCCTTCACACACGCGAGCGCTGCCTAGAGTTCCACGGGAGCCAGAGTTGCGCGTTCACACCCGGCGCGCCGGCTTTCCTGCACGGCATGTTGATCCCACTCCTCACGTGACTGAATTCGGCGAATAGCGGCGCCGCGCGTTCGAGGCGCGCGGCGCGCTCAAAAGCAGGGGAACGTACGCCGGGGCGCGTGCAACGTCTACTTTGCTGTATTACACTTGATCCGGCTCTTCACGTGATCGGATCTCGGCGAATAGCGGCGAGGGCGGCACTCGGCACGTAGAATCAAACGCGCAACTCTGGCTCCACGGGAGCCAGAGTTGCGCGTTCATCTCCATAGCGCCGTTCCTGCACGGCATGTTGATCCCGCTCGTTACGTGACTGAATTCGGCGAATAGCGGCGCCGCGCGTTCGAGGCCCGCGTCGCGCTCAACAGCAGGGGAACGTACGCCGGGGCGCGTGCAACGTCTACTTTCCTGCACGGCACTTGATCCGGCTCCTCACCTGATCGGATCTCGGCGAATAGCGGCGCGGCGGCACGTGGAAAACAGACGCGCAACTCTGGCTCCCGTAGGGAGCCTGTACAGGAACTCTAGCGCTGCCTAAAGCCCCTTCATGTTTCAAAAGTAGCGGAAGGTGCCTCGACGCATGAGGCACGTACAACGTGCATCCCTTGGGAAGATCATGGCGGCACAGCGCAGCACTGAGCTAGTAACGTTGCACTAAGCTCCATTTCAGACGCCATGTTCTTTTCATAAGTGGCGCGCGGCGCGTGTCTCGAACATTTCCACAACAATGAATGGCGCCAATTTTCCCAGGCTAGAGGGGCTTTAGCGCCACCAGCGCGCCAACAAAAGGAGCCGGCTGGCGTGCTCAGGCGGAGGCACGACCGCCCGAGCGCACCACGCGATTCTTGCAGCCGATTCCGTGCCGACACGGCCGATGTCAGCGAAGCGCGGCAACTTCACGAGGACGCGCGCAAGAACAACATTAATTCTTTCTCATTCACAACTCATAAGAAGTGCTTACGTGTACCTCGAGCCTTTTTATTTATACCGGTTCTGTTATTTCTCCTTCCCAGATTATAACAACCGTATCATTTCTGTATATCTGTTGTAAAATCCTAATCAAATGTGCATCTAAATCATACTCTCTCAGCTATACTCCGAGTTTTTCCTGATTCACATTGTCATACTCCCCTTTAATGTCTAGAAATGCTATTCATAACGGTTTTTTACTCATCCGTGCCACCTCTAAACATTGAGTGATGATGAATAAGTGACCATCTAATCATTTATCTCTTCGGAACCCGTTCTGTAGCTCACCTAAACTGTTTTCTGCCCCATTCTTCTATTCTTCTTTTTACCATCTGCAGCGCTAGTTTGTAGGACCGACGTTACTGGTATTGGGCGGTATGATGTTATGCTATCCTTATTTCCTTTGCCTTTACATAGTAATCTCATTCTGCTTAGTTTCCAATCATCGGGTACCTCTCCCTTCATTATCATTTGATCAGTTGCCTGTCGGAACTTTAGTTAGCTTTTTGTTCCTATGTCTTGACTAGTCTCCTTCCTATGCCATCTGGGCCTGCCGCCGTTCCAGCAGGTACTTTACTTTCTTCTTTGTCCCATTTCCCTGTGGTCATCTGAGTTGTCTCGTTAGTGTTCCCGCCTTGTGTCGTGTTGCTGTTTGTGTTCTGTCCAATCACGTTTGGTTCAAGGTCTGCGAATGTTGCCTCGATTATTCACCTAATAAATTACATTGCCTCCTGGCCCTCTACACCTACCCCCGTGTGAGGTCGATGAACAATGGAACCCTTCTGTTTTAATCCCCTGTGCATTGATGTGCTCCTAGAAACTTTTTGCTGCATTCCTATCATTTTTATTTACCTCTATCATCCACTGCATTCCAGCTCTACGAATCTTGGCCTGGATTATTGCAGATGCCTCTTTTTTCTTTCCTGGATTGTATTTAATTTTGACACTATCTCAGAGGGTATGTCACCCCTTTTCTTCGCCCATCCGTGTTTTCTTGGGGCCTCTTGTCGTTCTGCTATGGCCCCTTAACTTCACTGTCCCACCAGATTTGTGGTGTGTTTACTTCTCCTTCTTCCTTTTGCAGCGTGAACTACACTGGCCGAGGTTGAGCAGTTTCGCGTGGCTCGCATAATGGGCTGTGCTCCGTGCTGCGCAAGCGCGAGGAGCAGTGACGTCACACGGTGCACAGCAGGCGCGCCGGAGACGCCGCCGCGCGCGCGCCTCGCCGGTCTGCGCATGCACGAGGAGCAGTGACGTCACACGGCGCACAGCTGGTGCGCCGGAGCTGCCGCCGCCACCGCGCGCATCGCCGGTCTGTACATTCCAGAGGAGTGACGTCATAGCCGCGGCAGACGCAATGGTGCCGCCGCGTGCCCAGCTGTCCGCCTCCGTTGCGCAGTAGCCAAGTCTGACGCTGCACTGGAGCCGCTTGATAGCGCCTCTCATTTTGTGCGCATAAGCTTACGCTACGTATATCTTGGCATAGCCGAGCTAAGCCACCGCAATTTTTCGTTTGATTTCGAACTTTTCTAAATCTCTTTTAAACGTATTTACTAAATCGTCATATGTCCATTCTCTCTCCAGTTGTCTGGATACTATTCGCGACTCCAACTAACTATAGGTGGCGCCACTCATTTTCCAAAATGGCGGTTATAGTGAGGGTCGGAGATGCTTGCCGCTGTTGAGCCTGTCTAGTGTGCTGGCTTCACTGAGCGACACAAATTATTTCTGGCAATACGAGGAAGCTAGGGTGTTATGAGCGCAGGTCACCTCTTTACCCTGAAAACAGGAACGGTGTTTAGCGTAGTATTTACGCAAAGATGCGCGTTTAGTTCTGGAGCGAAACCGAAACTAACCGCTATTTTGGATTTAATTTCTCGATATAGGTCTTAATTTCGGATTCTTTCGTAATTCAAGATGTGTCTGTCTCGCATCGTAATTATTTAGTTATAGAAGTTGTTAGTGGGAACTTTATTTTGTGACATACATGTTCGATCCAGGCGGATATTTGTAGTTGTAGTTGTTCAAAAAATCAGTGCTGATATCTGTGCGTTCTCGCTGCCTTTTCTCGCTCAGATAATTGTCATGGGAAATAATGAACTGCGATCCTTTTAATGGGTTTTGGGTATTTGGATGATTAATTGATTTAACATTATTCCCAGTACAATAATAAGAGAATAATTCGAACTTTTACAATATGTCCACAAAACGTAAAAATTAATAAACGCTGTTCTCACTGTAACAACCGAAATACCGAATCCGAGTCAGACAGCTGACGTGTGTGTGTGTTTTTATAGCAACGCGGGACGCATAGGACTTTATATTACATCCAGTGTTTGTTTGTCTGTCTTGATAACGATGACAGAGTTTTTCATATGCTAAAAAGAAAACAAAGTTATACCTTTCTATAAAGACTATTATGGTTAAGTGGCATATTTTCGTGATCTTGGCGTTAGTTGGGGGCATACATTTCCGCGATTTGTATTAATTATAATAATATTAAAATTCCGATATTTAAATCAGTAATTTTTCGAGCTCTAATAAAATTTGTTGCTTATGATCTAATTTTTAACGCGCGAACAAATATGACAATCAAAAGTGAGCTAATTACCATCACTGGTGCCAATTCCAGCATTTTCAATTACCAAGTAATAAAATTAAATAGTCTCAAAATCAATTAAAACATTCTAGCCATGCAAAATTGCATTAATTGTGGGTAAAGTATATTTTGCTATCAAAGTCGCAACTTTTTACAATCAGCGAAACGTCCAAAGTCGCTGCCAATATCCTTCCAGACCAAATGCCCGAAATTAAAAGAAGAATGAAAAAAAATCTTTTTGTTTAATGACCGATCTATTTATAACATTTAGTTACTTTCATTTTACGCTCCGTCGTCTGGCCAATCTCAGCCTTTCCAGTTCGAAGGAACGCCTACCTGCTTGCACGTCTGCTTAAGGTGTATCCACACGACGGACCAAATTGCTGGTTTGGTCCGCGGGCCGCGCATCACGTGATCTTACGTCACCGGTTTTCGAGGTCCGCCGGCGGTCCGCGGCCCGCGCTTCTGAGAAATGCCAAGCTACTTTTCTCGCCCGGACCTTGGCGGCGGACCGCGGCGTTTTTAGTATAATTGAAGCGCTAAGTCTGGCAACAAGCTGGCTGTTGACCGCCAACTGTTGAAGACGAAGAAGACGAACCTTTTTGTTGTGCAACGAAAAGAGTTGACTATGCAGACCAAGATCATTCCTGCACATCCAGGGCTTCATCCAGGATGCCCTTTTCGGTTCACTTAAGTCCTCCTCGTCCTCAATAGTCAACGCCAGGGCCACCGCGGCCAAACGTCTCTTTCGTTCAACCTCATCTTGGATTCTTACAAATAGCCTCAAAGCAGCTCGCTGCATGCGTTTGGTGGAGCTGTGAGGTCGAGGGTTAGACCGGCCCGTTCGCTCTGTCGTCTGCTCTTTTGGTCCGCCGTGTGGATGCTCATTGCAGCCGGGCGGCCCGCGGGCCGCGCATCACGTGATCAATCGGTCCGCGGCCCGGTCCGTCGTGTGGATACACCTTTACTGTAACACGTTTCGTTGGCGTTGGAAGCCGGTGAAAAAGTAGCGAGTTTTACCGCCGAATTCACAAACCTCACTCAAATTGAGGGCCCTCCACTTCCTTGAGGAAGGCGTGAGGGCCGGCGTTGGCCAATCGCGACGGCGGATCCGTTATCGCGATTGGCCAGCGCCCGCCCTCGCGCCTTCCTCAAGGAAGTGGAGGGCCTCAATTCGAGTGAGGTTGTGAATTCGGCGGGTTAGTATTGCGTATACGAGCAGAACGCAAGTGCTGTGTGTTTGCGTTAGCTTTGCGTGTTCCACACTGGGCGTGCGTGAGTCCGAAATTGCGGTCTTGGAGGGCGCATGGCGATGAGACGCACGCACAACGTGGGTCACGCAACTCTAACGCAAACGCACACCGCTTGCGTTTGCTTCTGTGCGCATTCTATGCGTATACTAAAACTCTCAAGTAAGGTACAATCTCATACCGGCTGCAGCACTACGTTGGGACAGTGAAGAGCGTTGTTTGCATTCGGAAATGATATTTCGCGAGCCATGATCGCGAGCGGTTCGCCGTATACCCGCTGAGCAGGAGAATCGGGGACCCTCACTGAAGCACTTCCCGTGTCGCCGCGGGAGGGCAGAGCGTCGAGCTGGAGACGCGAATAGTCTCAATTCGTTCTGATACTTCGTGTGTTTGGGCATCGTTTAGGTCCGATATACTTTCTCGTTCAAGAATTTGTTTCTCTGGTTCTGCTGTACCAAACTTTATTTTAAGTCGCTTATGATAACTTCCTAAGCTTTTCGTGCATTTCTCATCTATTTCCATACATCCTAATTTGTTATACTATTAGCCAGACATTAAACAGTAATCAATTATTGAGTGCGAATGGTTTCTCTCCACGTTATTCTTCCGTCGCATTTTACTTTGGCATTAACAAGCACTAGATCAAGAGCATCGCAGATTCTTGTAGCACGCCCCCCGTAGAATCTGTACTATCCGTCGAAGTCGTCGAAGTGTGTATTAATGTCTCCTAAGATAATTATTTCCCGATTAATCCAATTTCCCAAAATCTTCAGAAAAACAACGTCAAGTTCTGTGCATTTCCTCTCTTGAATCCGTTCCTGTTTGCAGATATGCAAACCTTATGAACTTGTCTAAACCTCTGATAGTGCCGCGCGCGCAGTTGGCCAAGTAGGTAGCGCGCCTGTGGCCTAACGGTTATCGTGCTTGCCTCCCACTCGAAAAGCCGAAGTTAGGTGCCTGGCCGCGGATATACCTATTTGTTGTTTCTGTAATGCGCGTTCTGCTAAATTCGAGAACCCTGTTGCTTATTCGATGTTAGAATGTTCTACGCGCCAAACATTCTACGCCGATTGTTCCAGAAGCCCACGTGTCCACATAAGGGGCTCCGCGTGGCGAGCCGGAGTCAGTCTCGCTCCAGCGTTTGATCCTGCTGTTTCACCGCCATTGACGCTTGCGACGCTAGCCTTTTTATTTTGTTTCGGTTACAAGGTCGCCCCATTAAACGTTTCATTTGCTTGAAGAAAAAGAGAAAGAAAAAGGCTAGCGTCGCAAGCGTCGATGGCACCAGGGTTCTCGAATTCACCTTTTAACCGCATATGTTCTCTGCAGTTTTCCCACAGCCTTTCCCAGCCCTGTCCTTTCACTAGCACTCACAATCCGCCTCCTTTCTGTTCCCCTTCACATCTATTGCATCCCACCCAAAAATAACCTGCCAAGTGGGATGGTTCCTCCATATCTCTAAGACGCGTCTCTGCCAATCTATAGACTAAAAAATCTTCATCATTTAATAGTTCCGCAATCTCATCCCACTTCATTCTATTTCTGCCCCCTTACATCTTTATAAATTCAATATTAAGCTGATTTTTTTTCTTCTTCTGCGAGGCTTCTTCACACCCTTCCTATTTGCATTTGAACCCTCAGCTACCGTTGTTGTTGTTGAGTGTTGTTACACACAGGAAGAGGGTA
>JAZHYW010024402.1:0-31969 GCA_037355805.1 Ixodes ricinus | reverse complement strand
GGGTGTACACGCCTTAAAAAATACACGCTTCAAAAAAATCTTATTAGTAAAGAACTATGTAAGGAAGTATTGCCATATTGTCAAATAATCGCTAACTTATATACGGAGAATGGCGGCCTTTCTACGGCGCCGCAGAAGGGCAAGTAGCCCATATCGTGACGGCCAGCGGCGCTGCATCCAACGATAATGAGGTGGTATTGTACAGATGCATTTAAGAGAAATGGTGGGATGGTTTAAATAGAGCTCGTGGACGAGGGTGAGGGGTTGATGTTGCGGTTGAAGAGGGTGAAAAGCCTTATGCCTAGCAGCGGTCTTCGCGACGGTTGTCTACACGGGGCCGCCATGGGCTGCTGACTTTTAGCAGGCCTGTCTCAAGCGCCTGGCGAGGGCTCCCTGCTTGCCCGGCTTGCAGATGAACCGGTCGAGTTTCTGATAACGCAGAGTGCCCAGCACCCCGTGGTGGTGATCGAGGCCGTGTTCGGTGCCGGTGTTGGCCGGGTGGTGGTGTTCGCGAAAGCGGCCCGTGAAGTCTCCCAGCTTGTGGACCCAGTGTTGGAACTAACGCGTTACAAGTAACGACATTACTGGTAACGCGTTAGTTTTCTTAGTAACGTACTAACGTACTCGTTAGAATCCCAAATGAGTAATAAGTAAAGTAATGTCGTTATTATTGTACGGTATCTGCTATCAATTTACGTTACCCGTTGCTCGTTACTTTTGATTAAAAATGGCCGCATGATAGTCTGAAACCGAAATAATTTTTCTCCTGCGCACTACAAAAAGGGGCAAAGAAACCTCAACAAAGCTATGTATAAACGGCATCATATCAAACTCCCTCAGAAGACAGTTTTAACGTTCCCACGACCGGGCCGAAAAGGCGCGAGATTATCGCTTTGCGCAATTCCTAAGCGTCCTGGGTGCAGTCTTTGTATCGAAGCTACTAAGACCACCGTCCCCATGCCCTGAAGGGGGAGCCGTCTCGCTGGAAAGAAACATCCGCTCGGAAGGCAACAGTCTGCCGCCGCTCGGAGGATTCTGCCTAATCGTCCCTAGCTAGTTCAGCTGGTCAAATCCTTCTCTTCAAAATAAAAAAATCGTTTTGTGAGCAACAGAAAAGATAAACTCCAAATTTGGAAGCGCTGACGTTCCCACGCATTGAACCAAAACAAGTGGCAAGGCTATCGCAGGATTGGAAGACGTCCGTCACCAGGCGGATGTCACCATCAGTGTTTCAGATGGTCCCACCAAAAAACCGCCAATACGGCTGGGAGGTATAGCCCAAATATAGCCCAATACGGAAAAAAATATAGCCCTAAATAGCCAAGAATAAAAGCAAATATTTTTAGGCATTTTATTGACAATTTCTCATGCACTTACAAAACATGTTAAATTACCTTTTTCAACACTCAGATGCGCCACTTTTTGTGTACATTATGTCACTTGATAATAAAAAAAAAAAACCTTCGGAAGGATGAAAATTTGTACAACAATGACTCATCCTTCGTAGGTTTTTAGATGTACAAAACACACAAATACAGCTTATTGTGAAGCTCGGGAGACATGATCATACAGTAAAAGAATAGAATACAGAAGCAGAATAGTCAGAACACTGGGAGTTTCAAACCAGAACCCCAAATATCTAAGGTTCTTACCAATAACCCACCCATCTATTTTTCTTTGTATAGAATATGAGTAAGCTGTAATATGAAAGTGGAGACACATAAGGAACGATACAGAAAGGACAATCTTTCAACTTCAACAACTTTTATTTTCGGCTTCAAGCTCAACGCCCGTCCGCTTGAAGCCGAAAATAAATGTTGTTGAAGTTGAAAGATTGTCCTGTCTTTGTCGTCCCTTATGTGTCTCCACTTTCTAAATGTTTAAAAAGCACCAACACGCTCAAATAGTACAACTGTAATATGAGTGTCTCCCGTTCCGGTTGACACTATTTTTGATTGTGCTGTCTTTTCTTGGGGTGGGTTGATTGATTGGTTGATTGGGGGTTTATGGCGCATCAGCAACTAAGGCTATATTGCGCCAAGCTTAGACTATTGCTATTCGGGTTTAAGAAGAGGAAAGAGCTATAGTAGCGAAATATATGATAAAACCATGGACATGAATGTGTATAAGTGTAAACAATATGACAATGAATTTAGGTTAGAATGTAAAATCACAGTCGGTGTAGAAGGCCGATATCTGTGAGGAAATTAAAAACACAACTGTATGGAATGAGCGGTTCGTCACCTAGAAGTAGGGCAAGATGTAATGGAGTGTGTTCTTTATAAAGCAGTGAGAAGTGTTGATACCGGCATTGGTCATACATAGGGCATTCAATGAGTATGTGCATAATAATTAGAGGTAGGTTACAGTGCACACATTGAGGGGCATCCTCCCCGCTCAAGAGGTGTCCATGTGTGAGACGAGTATGACCGATTCGTGACCTACAGAGTACGACTTCATAAAGGCGCTCTCGATGTCGGGCACTCTCCCACTCGCCTAGAAAAGGTTTGATTGCATGTAGTTTGTTGTCAGTTTCATTGTTCCACTGCAGCTGCCACTTTGCTTTGATGCAACGTTTCAGAGAGTTGCGGTAATCTTTGTTGGGTATTTGGTGTGTGTCAATTTCTCCATCATTGGCAGAACTGGCTGCGCAATCAGCCGCTTCATTTCCAGGAATGCCAACATGGCTAGGGACCCAGCATAAGACTATGTCAAGATTTTTCTTAGCAGCCAGGGTAATCTTGTGCTTTAACTCAGAAACCAGTGGGTTTTTTACACGGTTCATTGATGCGACAGCCTTTAGAGAGCTTAAAGAGTCGGTGTAGATTACAGCGGGAGAAAGTCGTTTTTTTATTATGTAATCAACAGCCAGCAGTAAACCATAAAGCTCTGCTGTTAGTATAGAGGCTTTTGAATTTATTCTCTTCACCTGATTTACCGATGGTCCCACCATAGCACAGCCTACTACCGAGTCTTTTTTGTCCCGTCAGTATAAAAACTGGCATACTCATGATATTTGGTCTGAAGCTCAAAGAAGTCCTGCCTTATGACTTCCTGCGGAACATTCTTTTTGTTATACTTGGTCAGTGTAAGGTCGCAATGTATGTGGCAGTTGTTCCATGGAGCTATATCTGCTGGGTACTGGACTAGCTGAGGCTTTGCATCCATCCCAACAGATTGTGCTGCAGAATTATTCCTCATAGAAAAAGGGGGACTATGGAAGGTTTGTTTTCAATTGTGCGTTGGAACTTGATGGTCTCAATATTATCTCGAACGGGGTGCTCCGCGACAAAGCACACCCTGACAGAGTGCATAAAACCCAGGGAAAACCTCCTATACTCAAGGGACAGTTCGTTTGCTTCCGCGTAAAGGCTAAGCACTGGGGAGGTGCGAAATGCACCAGTAGCCAATCGCAGTCCCTGATGATGGATAGGATCTAACATCTTTAAAACTGATGCCCGAGCAGAGTTATAGACAATACAACCATAATCAAGCTGAGAGCGAATGACTGAGCGATAGATACGCAACAGACACAGTCGGTCCGAACCCCATGATATGTGTGACAAGACCTTAAGGATGTTCAGAGATTTAAGACACTTGAGTTTTAAGCTCTTAATGTGTGGAACAAAAGTCGACTTGGAATCGAACACAAGGCCCAAAAACTTGTGTTCATTTTTTACAACAATAGGAGAACCATACATGTTCAAAGACGGTTCCTGAAGAGCACCACGTCGACGGGTAAAGTTGACACAAGCTGTTCTTTCGGGAGAAAATTTAAAACCATTTGTATCGGCCCATCTGACCAAATTATTAACCGCGAGTTCGACGCGACGTTCACAAATTGAGAATTTACAGGATGAAACGGAGATCTGGAGATCATCAACATATAAAGAATATTGCACCGAACGAGGAATTGCACGGCCAATGGAATTAAGTTTGACGATAAAAAGAGTGACACTCAGTACACCCCCTGAGGGACTCCATTTTCCTGTAAAAACTCCTTAGAGAGAGTTTTCCCCAGCCTCACGCGGAAAGTTCGGTGCTGCCGGTAACTCTGTATAGCCCTCAACATTCGGCCACGGAAACCAAGATCGAATAAATCTTGCAGTATGCCGTAACGCCAGACTGTGTCGTATGCCTTCTCCAAATCAAAGAAGATGGAGAGACACTGTTGCCTGTTGACAAACGCCTCACGTACGAAGGTCTCAAAGCGGACGAGATGATCGACAGTGGACCGTGCTGAACGAAAGCCACACTGAAACTTATCAAGGCAGTTGTTTCGTTCTAGAAAAAACATGACTCTCTTGTTAATCATCCTTTCTAATGTCTTGGAAAGACAGCTAGTTAGAGCTATTGGTCTGAAGCTAGATGCACAGGAGGGATCTTTTCCGGGCTTCAGCACTGGTACAACGATAGCAATCTTCCAAGAGGATGGAAAGTGGCCCTCGAGCCAAACTCTATTAAAAAGGTACAAAATTAGTTCCATAGTGGATGAATGAAGATGTTCAAGCATTTTATAATCAACACCATCTGGTCCAGGGGCAGTTTGTTTGGAACAAAGAAGTGTCATTTGAAGTTCATATAATGCAAATAGAGTATTATAGGGTTCGTGCGTGCCACCTGATGTGATAACAGCTTTTTTTTCTGCATTTATCTTGTGTCGCTGAAACGTCTGAGTGTAATGTTGGGAACTGGAGACATACTGGAAATGCTAACCGAGGATGTTGGCCTGTTCCTCAAGACTTGCAGGACACACTCCGTTTCGACTCAGGAGTGGGATAGTGAATGCCCGGTAAGAGCCGTCAATTTTATGAACGCAATCCCAGACTTCCTTCGCAGGTATAGTGCTGTTAATTGAGGAAGCGTACCCTCTAAAACTTTTTTTCTTCGGTTGCCTTCGAATCCACCTCGCCTGGGCCCTTTTTCTTTTAATTTGAATAAGATTGTGTGTTGTAGGGTAGCGCCTAAAGCTCCCCCATACTCGATTTTGTTCTTTTTTAGCCAATCGGCAATCTTTGTTCCACCAGGGCTTGGGTCTCCTGGGTAGATGCGAGGACGTCATGGGGATGGAAAGAATGGCAGCCTGTAAAATGTGCTGAGTGATATGTTCAGTGGCTCTGTCGATATCGAGACCGTCAAGTGATGTGCATGCCAAAAGAGATGATTCTTTGAAAGTTGACCAGTCGGCGTTTTCGAATTTCCAACGAGGAGAGCGCGTGGGGACTGTCATGGGAAGATGGTTAAATTCTAAAATGATGGGAAAGTGGTCACTTCCGTGAGGATTCGGGATGACCTTCCATGAAAGCAATGGGAATAATGATGGGTGACAAATAGATAGGTCAATGGAAGTGAGCGTGTGAGTTGCTGAACTAAAATATGTGGCTTAATTTGTGTTAAGTAGACACAATCCTGAGGAAAGAAGAAAACGTTCAATGAGAGCCCCTCTGGGATCTCGTCTGCCACTCCCCCACAAAGGATTGTGTGCATTAAAATCTCCCAAAAGTAAGAAAGGTGGTGGAAGCTGACTAACAATGTCTTCAACCTCTTCAATATTTAGCTGATAACCGGGGGGTATATATAAAGAACAAACTGTAATTATATGGTCTAACAAAATGCGGGCTGCCACAGCCTCCAGCGAAGTCTGCAGAGTCACTTCGCTACATGGAATTGAGCGTTGCACACCGACTGCAACGCCTCCAGATGGATGAACTGCTTGTATCCGGTCCTTGCGAAACACCTGGAAATACTTTAATATGTTAGTGTGGCTTGCTTTTAGATGCATTTCCTGCAAGCAAGATGCAACGGGGCCATGATCATCTAGTAGCTGGCTCACATCGTCATAATTAGGAAGGAGGCCTCTATAGTTCCATTGGAAAAAAAAGACATTGGTATTCTAAGAGGAAGTCAGATCTTTATATATATATATATATATATATACCCTATTGAAAAAATGTCTGTGAGGCCCACTAGGAATTTCTGTGAGGCTCTGAGAGGCCTTTTAGGATATCCTGAAATGTCTGATGGGCCCTTTAGACTCCTCTAGTAGGTCTGTGGGGCCCATCAAGATATCTTTCTGAGAGGTGTGCGTTCCTTCAGGATCGTCCTAAAAGGTCTGTGTGGCCTTTCAGGGCCGTTCTAAAGGGTCTGTGAAACCCACCAGACATTATCAGGAGGACCTCGTAGAATTAATCCGAAGACGGTAGTGCGTAAACGTGCTCTGTTCATCGGCAGACCGCTTCGGTGACGCGAGTGCGTAAACCTGTTGTCTCGCTCTTTATATCGGTTCATTCTGTAGTCGCAGTTGCAAGCTGAATATTGCTTTGATCGAAACTATTTGAGTGCAAACGTTGCGCACATATCACCGCCCATTGAGAACAGACAGAAGTCTATCGAGCTAGCTTTATCGAACGATCTCGCCCCTCGCCCCCCCCCCCCCCACCCAGCCGCCCGCACGCCCAACAAAAAGTAAGCTAAGCCGGTCCGAAATGTGTGACATATGCGACGGACAGCAGACGGACTTATACGTATTGCTTATTTTTACTTACATTTCCTAGCACCGTCTGCGTGTATACAGCGTTTCAATATTTACGAATTCAAGGCCCAGCAGCGCTTGGTTGTTGCTTCAGAAACGGAGCGTTGAAAATGCGATTTATTGAGAAGTTGACGGCATTTTAGCCGGCATAAGATCGCAGCTTCCAAACGTGTCTTCGGGCTGCCGAAGCAAGTCCCGGCCGCAACCCCGCACTCGCCCCCCGCACTGCCAAGATCCCTCCTTCTCTTTGGGAGAGGGGTTTGACCACGCAGACCATGGCTTCCGGAATGTGGAGTGCCCCGAAAGCAAAGTAGTCTGCTTTTACCAGCGCCCCTCACTGTTCAGCGCCCGACTGGGAGGGGCGCCTTGAAATTAGAGTCGCTGTGACATCCCCAACATCCCCGCGTCCGGATTGGTCAATTTGCTGCCGGTGGCAACGGTCGTACGTCGGAGGGAAAGTCTTTGTTCCTGTTGGCTGTTGGCGCTCGGTGAGCTCGAGTGAAGGCGCTGTTTGTGCGAACGAAGTCTGTGCATTCCTGCGGCGACTTTCCTCGGCTGGTTCTTCGGAAGTTTGGGCGGCACGGGGCTGTTTTCGATATCTGGGTGGTACACACGGATGGCCCTACTCACCAGGAATCGTGCGTCCGAGAACGCAGCCACGCTGAAGGTCGGACAAGCGTCGTCGGCCTGGGATGAAGCCGCCAAGCGTTCCGGCTTCTCATTCCCTCGAATGCCGCAGTGGGCCGGCAGCCACTGGAAGACATTTCTCCATCCTTGGTGCTGCAACATGATCGCCGCGTTCGCCAACTCTCTGGTGAGCGGTGGTGCACACTCCAGGTTGGCGAGCTGGGTCAGTGCCGCCTTCGAGTCGCTCAGGATTACCAGGCGGTCAGGCGCACTCTCTGCTTCAGCCAAGGCCAGTGCCCGGCGAAGCGCCGCCAGCTCGGCCGTCGCCGAGCATTAGCACAGGAGAGGCCTTCGCTGCTCGTGCTCCGAAGTTTGTCGACTGCCGTCGCTGCGGCTGTTACCGTGCGTGCGTCGTGTGTCGACGGACTCGTCAGTGTAGCATCGCGCCCATCCCTGAAGCTGAAGCGCTCTTTGTGTTTTGGGCCCGCGAGGTCGGTTTTGACGGACTCGTCCGTGCGTCGCATCATCGCGCCGATCGCGCCCATCCCTTGAAGCGCTCTTTGTGTTTCGGGCCCTCGAGGTCGACGTTGAGTTCCACTCCGAGCGGTGCATCTGTTCGGTTTTATTAGTTGAACTTCCATACGTCTCGGGAATTTACCAGCGGCATTGCTGGTACCTCGAATATATTTTTTGCGACAAACAGCTCTGTTGTCCTTATTTGGTCTGATCACTTGTCTGTAGCTGCTTGCGCGCAAGTTTAGAGTGAACGCCCTACATACATTTTGATCGCTGCGGCTTTTCCGGAAGCTGCATTTCTAAGGTATGTTGGCTGGGGTTAGCCAAAGGGCTAAAGTCTGAAGTTTTGAAGTCTAAAGTGCTGAAGTCTGAAGTCTTAAAGTCTGAAGTCTTAAAGTCTGAAGTCTTAAAGTCTGATGTCTTAAAGTCTGAAGTCTAAAGTCTGAAGTCTTGAAGTTTGAAGTCTTGAAGGTCTAGTAGGGTCACATAACACATCAGGGCTGAAAGGTGCTTTTATCAATAGGGATATATATATATATATATATATATATATATATATATATATATATATATATATATATATATATATATATATATAGTGATGCTGTCGGCGGCAGAAAGGACCGGACAGTACACGATGATAGAACGAGACATACGATTTATGGAGGCCGAGCCGGCACGTGGGGCCTGGCGCGGGATGATCGTGCGCGCCACTGCCACGTCGTCTTCACCTTCCTCACAGTACCTCCCTCCGAGGAAAACGGCCGACTCGGCCGGTGAATAACTGAACACATGCAAGCACACACAAGCCACACACAGAAGAACAAAGGACGGCTGCCGGCAGCGAGGGTGAGGATGAAGATGGAGACGTTGAGTTTCGGCCTCTTCCGCAGCGCCACAGACCTCTGCACCAGCCACATGACGGCACGGTCGGGCTAGGGGACTCGCGTCACTGAAGCGTCGGAACGTCGGGGGCTGGGGATAGGGGCGGGGGATCGTCTGTCGGCTTCGTCTGATATTCGTCTTGTCATGGCGTCTGGGCGGGGGCTGGACGACAGAGCCATGGGCTGGTGTTTGGTCTGCTGCTGCAGGATGACTGCCTCAACGAGGCGAGTTCGCAGCATCATGGCGGCGCCGATGTTCAATGAAGGAGATGAGTATGGCTCCGGCACCTCCACCATACTGTTAGGGTGATGCTGTCGGCGGCAGAAAGGACCGGACAGTACATGATGATAGAACAGACATACGATTTATATGGAGGCCGAGCGACGTGGGGGCCTGGCGCGATATGGTAGTGCGCTCCACTGCCCCGTCGTCTTCACCTTCCTCACAATATATATATATATATATATATATATATACCAGAAAACAGCTAAGACATAAATTTAAGGGGCTTTCGGTGCCTCAATTCGTGGGATTGCTTTTTTCTTAGCAGTGTCTTTTGGTCGTCCTACAACCTCAGAGGAGACCGAAGGAAGAGACTCTGCTTCAGGAAGAGACTGGTCATCTTCAGAAAGCGGTAGGCTCTCGTCCATTTTTTCATCCGACGAGAGCGTTGAACCCTTGGGCGGAGGAGGTTGTTCTGTCCGCCTGGGCTTCTGGTTGCTGCTGGGGGCACGGGGAGGGAGCCCTCGACCCCTGCCAGAAGGGCCA
The DNA here is from genome assembly GCA_037355805.1 of Ixodes ricinus. Lineage (NCBI taxonomy): Eukaryota > Metazoa > Arthropoda > Arachnida > Ixodida > Ixodidae > Ixodes > Ixodes ricinus. The sequence continues at coordinate 22,641 of JAZHYW010024402.1, read as the reverse complement.
GCTAGTGCCATTGATGGCACCTCCGGCACCTTGGACGGAGTGGTACCCTCCTTGGAGGGCACAGCACCCTTAGAACATGAAGGTAACAGAGTGTGCGTCACCTTCAGAGGTTTGGAAGAGGACCCCTGTGGAGAGGACAAGTCTTCCGGGGAAGTCTGTGTCTCCACAGATGCCGTAGGCAGTGGGGGTCCCCTCTGCACTGCCTGGGCATAAGAACCCCTTGCCTGAAAGGCAAGCTGTTCTTTGGCTGCTTGGTAGCTAAGGTTATGTTTTACTTTGAAAGTCAAGACATCTTTTTCCTCTTTCCATTTTGGACAAGAGCGAAAGAAAGCAGGGTGAGCTCCGCTACAGTTTACACATTTCGGTTCATTTTCACAGATGTCCGCTACATGGTCGGTACCACCGCACTTTCCACACGTTTCTCGGCCGCGGCAGTTTCGGGAACCATGCCCAAAACGCTGGCAACGGAAACACCGCTGAGGATTTGGAATGAAAGGGCGGACTCTGCAGTTCAAGTATCCTGCCTTCACGGTGGACGGGAGAGCATGGAGTTCAAACGTGAGTATGAGATGTCGGGTTGGTTTTTCTTGTCCATCACGTTTTAAGGTTATACGTCTAACGGCAACAACAGCACTCTTGCGCAAACCTTCGAGGATCTCGTCTTCACTGCATTCGAGAAGGTCATCTTCTGAGATGACACCACGAACAGTATTCAGGGTACGATGTGGGGTGACAGTAACCGGGTAGTCTCCCAGGCTTGTCATCTTCAAGAGTGCTGTGCTCTGTGGCTTATTTTCAACCTCAACAAGGAGGTCTCCAGCAAGCTTCTTTGCCTTATAGCATTTTCCAATCACTTGTTCCAAATGCTTTGCAATGACAAAGGGAGAAACTTTAGACAAATGCACAGTGTCAGTTGTAGAGTGAACTACAAGAAATCGAGGATATTTTTCTGGTTCATTAGCTTTTTCGAAAGTAGGGGGAGCGGGGCGAACCCTTTTGGGGGTCGCTCTGCTCGGGGTTTAGAAGAGAGGGACGCCATAAAAAGGCAAAGGGTGTTCGGAATCTGTGGCGCGCCGCCCACCACGGAGCCCAACGAGGGAATAGGTAACACCCCATAACAAATATGGCTTTGCTGGAAGCATTACTCTATTAGCGCTACCCAGAAACTATAACCAAGTGTGGATCTGGACGAGGGTATCTGTCACCACCCAAGGTTAGCCCTTGCCGCCAAAGAAGTTGAAAAAGGAAAGAAGAGAAGTGAGAAGAGTGAAAAGAAGGAGAAGACAAAGGTGAAAGAAGGGAGGGGATAGTAGAAGGAGTGGCGACTAGACTGAATCATCCTGGCCGGGCCTTACCAGGACTCCCGTCTATGAGAAGCGGGGGCCGAAGTGGTGTATTGCCTCGCCCGGGGGCCCCGAAGGGTCCAAACCTACCCCGGGCTCGGCTCAACCACCAGGATGCCCTTTTCCCCAGACACGGGAAAGCCACGCACAGCCAGACGTGGGCGGGCGAACCCGCATGGCTCGGGGTCCGTGGTGACGCCACTCACCAAACACCTGCTTTCACAGGTGCCCCCTGCGGGGTTCTTGGGGTGAGCGATTCCTAAGAAGTTTCACGATGAACACCGAAGCTGCGTTTGGAAAGTTCAGTCTACGTCCGGGTAGAAGACACGCTACCGGGCCCATGTTTGTTGTGCAATCTGTTTGTTTGATTTGTTCCACTGCGCTGTGGGGAGACCGCTTGAACTCTGCAAGCATTGCTTCTCTGCGCATTGGGAAAATCCCGAACTTTGTAGAAGTTTGAAGCCCTTCTCCTTTCTCTCTCTCTCTCCAACTAGCCAAAAGAAAATTCTTGTTTTTCGAAACTGATTAGAAGTTTGGAAATTAACTAGTTGAACCTGAGGTTCGACAAGACCTTGCCGCACCCTTAGGAATAGCCCAAAAATAGCCCCATAGACAACCATGAAATTTTGACGCCAACTAGAAAAAAATTGTAGCCCAATTCGGCTATATCTAACCCAATCTGGCAAAGTCCTCGTTTGGCGCTCGAATTGATATGTACAGTCGCCGCGGGAGTTAATAGCTCCACGCCAGCGCGTCTTTTTCCGAGGGGCGCTTGACTGGTGGCTCGCGATAGAAATAGAGATGACGCCAGGGCAAGTCCATGCAGAGTGGACGGGAAGCCGTCTCAATTCAAGGGAATCGTTGTTATCATCCGCCTGCGGAGTGTGTAGTTCGAATGAAAATGGGAGGTGATTCCGCAGAGTCATCTCCCATTTTCATTCGAACCACGCTCACCCCCCCCCCCCCCGCAGATGATAACAACGGTTCCCTTGAATCGAGACGGCTTTCCCCCGACCCACTCCGCGTGGACTCGCTCCTGGCGTCATCTCTAGTTCTATCGCAAGCCACCAGTCAAGCGCCCCTCGGAGAAAGACGCGCGCTCGCATGGAGCTATTAACTCCCGCGGCGACTGTACACTGATGACTCAATGTGTTTCTAGGATTTTATTTATTTATTTAAATACGTTACACACCCTCAAGGGGCATCGTGTAAGTGGGGGAGGGGTCACAAAGAAGAATAAATCAAGAGTACAAAGCACAAAAACAACAAAATCAGCCACACTTAAGTAGGCCTGCATCAAGGGCCCCAAAAAAGTAGTTAAATCTTGGCGAAAAAGAACTTGATTACGTTGACAAACAATGTTATCCGGCAAGTTGTTCCACTCAGCAATGGCGGATGGCAAAAACGAGCAAAGAAACAAGGATGACTGACAAAAAATAAGTTTAATCTTACATGAGTTATCAATGCGGGTTGAAACATAAAACGGTTGAGAGAGAAGTGATGAGTGAAGAGATGGCGAGCAGTAAATTTTATTTAGAAGACATAGCTTTGATACCCTGCGGCGTATCTCAAGTGAATGAAGGTCAGCACGAGTTTTAAGGTTAGTTACACTGGTATGACGTGAGTAATCAGAAAAATGAAACGAACGGCTTGGTTTTGGAGTGCTTCCAGTGAGGCAGCTAAGTAATGATAATGAGGGATCCAAATGCTGCAAGCGTATTCCAGGATCGGTCGAACAAGCGTGACGTATGTTAGTCGTTTAAGAAAAGATGGGACAGAATTAATGTTACGTTTTAAATAACCGAGACTACGGTTTGCTTTTGAAAAAAATGTAATTATATGCATGTTCCACGTATTTTGAATGTGATATTGACTGGGGTACAAACAAGAATTATTAGGACGAATGAAGCGAACGTGATTGCATTTAGAAGAGTTTAAAATCATGAGCCAGTTAGTACACCATGAGCTGATATTTAGTAAGTCGTCTTGAAGGGCAGTAGAATCTGATGGGTTACTGATCCGACGATAAATAACGCTGTCATCGGCGAAAAGACGAATTTGTGAGGTCAAGGAGTTAGGCAAATCGTTATTATAGATAGAAAAAGAAGTGGGCCCAGCACACTACCCTGAGGAATACCGGAGCTGACGGAAGAGGATGTGAACGATGGTTGTTAGCGACAGTGTACTGGGTCCTGTTATGTAAAAAGTCTTTAATATATTTTAATGCATGCGGGTCAATATTTAGTGCAGATAATTTCGAGAGCAAACGCTGATGAGGAACGCGATCAAATGCCTTAGAAAAGTCGAAAAAAATAGCATCAGTAACCTCATTGCTGTCCAAATTAGTGTGAATATGATGTAAGAAACCAGCTAGCTGTGTCTCACAAGACAGTCCTTTTCTAAAACCATGTTGATAAGGTGAAAAGAAATGATTGTTCTAAAAAAAGTAGCAAGGTTAGTATAGATTATATGTTCAAGTAATTTACATGACGCACTCGTTATAGATATTGGCCTGTAGTCATTAGCGGATGATCTATCACCACCCTTGAAGACAGGAACGACCCGCCCGATTTTCCAATGATTGGGCAGCCTACCCTCTAGCAATGACTGGGAAAATATTTCGGATGGTATGACACAGCTAATGTCCTTAGTACATATCAATAACTTCGAGCTGATGCCGTCTTCACCAGTGAAGGTAGAAAGTTTAGAGCTGTTAATAAGGTTAAGAACACCGTCCGGTGTAATGTTTACGTTAGGCTTGTTATTGCTTAAATACGAAGGAAAGGATTGCCCCCAGTGGTTCCTGAGTAAACACGGTACCAAAAGTCGTATTCAACAGCGAAGCACACCCTTCCTCAGATACAATGTTCCCGTTATCAGTTAAGTGAAGTGTGGCGTTGGCTTTTCGATTAACCACCTTCCAAATTTTCTTGGGTTATTCTAGAGAAGTGACGGCAAATCTACAGTAAAATATTTTCTACGAGCTTCCCGACTCTTCCCCTTGCACAAACGATGGAACTCCTTATAACTCGCCCAGTCAGAATCGGAGAGGCTTCCCTTGGCTTTCCTGAAGCCACGCTTTTTTATTTAGTATTAGCTTCAGGTCCCCGTTAAACCAGGGCGCAGAATGATTTGTTTTTATATTGATGATGGGAACAAACTTTTCAACTAGGTCAAGCATTGTATTTTTAAATAGTAGCCAGTTGTGTTCCACTGTACGAGAAGAAAAATCGAAAACAAAATCTTGAGCGAACACTGTCAGATTAGCGTTAATTGCATCATAGTTACCTTTTGCGTAATTTCTGATAACTCTTCGTGAAGTGACATTAGTAGGCACTGGGAACATGTCATGAAGGTGAACAAGCTTATGGTCGCTTAGGCCATCGAGGCATGATATATCTGAAAACACGTCGGAGACGGTAATCAAAAGAAGGTCTAAAATAGCGCTACAATCGGTGGTAATTCTTGTAGGACTTTGAATGAGTTGGGTAAGATTAAATTCAAGGCATAACTCAAGAAACCGTCCCGGTTCTGGTCTTTGTAGCAGAGGAGGATTAGTCCAGTCAATGGTAGGAAAATTAAAGCCTCCGAAAAGTGTGATGAATGCATTGGGATAATTGGCAACGAGCCCAGCAAGCGCATCATACAGCGCATCAACGAAAGAGGCCTCGCAATTCGGTGGGCGGTAGCACACTCCGACAAGATGGCGCGACTCTTTGGTATTTATACACATAAATAGCATTTCGAGGTTAGTGGCTATGTTAACTAAATCAGATCCGATGGTCTTTCTGATTCCTATCAAGACGCCTCCTCCGCGCCGACCAATCCTATCGGAACGATAAATGTTAAAAGAGGGAACGCAGTCAAAAGTTCTCTGTCATCAATAGTATCATGCAGCCATGTTCCTGTGATAACAATCATATCAGCACTGGTGGAATCCATAAAACTTTGTAATTCGTCGCGCTTGTGCATGAGGCTTCTTATGTTAGTAAATAAAACAGAAATGGGTTTTTCAAAGATACATGAAGGTGCTACGCATAGTTAATCAATCTCAGGCACAACAGTTGTGCTCACAGGATCATAAACGAAAGCGTTGTTACCAATGGAAAGTTTATTATAACGAAGCTTAAATCTTTCTCTTTGAGCTTTCGCAAAAGTGAGCAACATTCGTCGTGCTTCACGCACTGCTGGGGAAAAATCCTCATTTACGGAGTATCCCGTACCTTTTAATCTGCGGGCATCGCTAAGGATCAAATCCTTGTGCTTAGTAGACAACATTTTTACTATTACTGGGCGGTTTTCGTTCGGACCAAAACGATCCAATCTGTGGGCACGTTCAATCCAGCTTTGATCTAAACTAAGGCCAAGCTTCTCTGAACACATTTTTAGGACCACTTGTTCGGTGATCGCCCACGTTTCACTATCGGTATCAGGTAAGCCATGAATAATCAAGTTGTTACGCCTTTGTCTATTTTAGGCATCTTCGCAACGAGCCTCAAGAACAGAAAGGCGCCCGTCACACCAGATAACACTGTCCCAGATATCACAATCTCTCCACGCAAATCCTTTAGTGTTGAAGCGCTAGCGGACGCTTGCGTTTAAATAACTGCAACTCTAGAGGACAGCTCGGTAACCGATTTATTTGTACTTTGCAGATCTTTTTGAGTGTCTTTAATTCTTCGATTACGTTCCTTTGCCCTATTTGCAGCTGCTGGGCAATAGCGAAAACGGAAGCCAACTGTTCCGCCTGTTCCTTAGTCATTGGACCCGGATTGCACTCAATATCACCGCTTACGAGAAGCAGGAGGCGCATGTACAAGGAACAGACATAGGTACAAAGCCTATGGCACAAAAAACGCAAATGGGTCGGGCACGACATCGTAATCAAGAACAGGTCATCACTTTTGAAACATGTATGTGAATGTAAACCAACCTGTATAAGTGGTACACGTATGAACATCGTTCCGGACCCAGTGGCCTGCCGCAAGTGGCGCAGTGAAGACAGCTGTTTAAATAGTCCTGAGTGCGTCACAGGGCTGCGATGTTGCCAGACGAGCCACGTTGAAGTGTTCGAAGTTGACGGTGCAGAAATGTTCGCGCCCGGCGTAATCACATTCGGCAGCAGGGAGAAGACGGGAAACGAATCCAGGCGCCCGTGTTTGTGATGATGTGGGAGAACCAACGATGAGGAAAACGACGCACGTGAAAACTGTGCGTTGGACTGAGCAACACTGTGGACTGAGCAAAGGACGAGGAAGAAGACGCAGTGAACGTGGAGAAGACGGAAATGGTTAGAAGACAAAGAAGTTCAAGGCAAGAGTTGGATATACGGAAAAAACGAAGACGACGACGAGAAGGAAGATCACACACAGGCTCGTGACGTGAGAGAAGGGCGGGTACGACACGGAACACGGCTCGACAGCGGTGGTCCCGGCAGCCAAGGAGGAGCCCGGACGGACGAGTCCAGGCCCGTGGGGCTTTCACTCAAGCTCGCTGAGAAGCCTCCGCCTGTGCCTAGCAAGCAGTTGAGCATTTCCTGGACCAGACGAACGCGGTCCCTACGTCGACGGGCACCACCGTGCCGTAAGCGGATGCGGCGAACTGAACTTTGTATATATATCCACACCATTGTTTTTCTAACTTCTTGTTTATACGACTGTAAATAATATCTACCTTCTTATATTCACCGCACTCAAATTACGAGTCCCTTTAACTATTATTTTTTTTTCATCACAGTGTTCCACCGAAGAGGTTGAACGCGGCAGGCGCAGGTCCACGGGCAGTAGGGACATCGAAAGGCCCAGCAACACCTGTGTCAGAGGTACACGTATAAACATCGTTCCGGAGCAGGTGTCGTGCCCCAAGTGGCGTAGCGAAGACGCTACGCCACTTGGGGCACGACCTTGTGTCACGGTCGCTAAATATTTGTACTTTGTGGTATTGTTGTAATAGCTGAGTGGTGATGCGTTGTATAGTTGTTTTTATGTATCATTTACTAACCCATACCTATTATAGTCCTACATAGGACTGATAGTATGCGAAATAAATTAATGAAAAGTGGTCACCATATTTTAGAATCCCTGCCGCCGTGGTACAAAGGTGCGATCTCTCGCTGGATAACGACTCCCGTTCAGAAGGTCGCCTCCCACTAAATCTTCTGGGAATCCTTTCTCCCATAGCTCCTCTAAACTTAAACAAAAGACTGTGGAACCACCACGGACGGCACCTTCTTTGTATCGCAGTTAGCCCCCAACTCCCTGGCATTCAAAACCGAATTATCTATCGCTGGACGCTGCGCCCGCCTTATCCTTCTCGCAGTTCCTGGTTGTGTGTGAAGACAACTGTACCATTTTTCTATAAAGACACATTCGCAGCAGTAATAGTGGTGACTTTCGTCTGCTTCGCCCTTACTTTGCTGCCGCCGGCGTGAAAAAAAAGAGAAAAAAAAAAGGAAAAGGTTTTTCGAAGCGAAAGAGAAACTTAGAGTAAATGAGCTCATAAACGCTCGCCGCCTTTTTTAATCATATATACTCGTAAAGATACTACGAGTATGCATGTTGTTATAACCAGAGTATAGCTGGCGTTATACCTCGTTTATAATCACCAATAATTTTCTCCGGTTATAATTATTTGTTATAATAAGCGATCGGTGTCCTCTTTTTGTTGCTTCTGTAGCCTAAACCGGACTGTGACTAAAACCAGTGTGGCTATGAGGTGTGTTGTTTGTGAGCATTCCGTGTACTGTACAGTTGCCTCTGTCATGCAACATCTGCCTCTAACCAACTGGGCCGTTTTGGAACGCTTGTTTTAAAAGCCCCTTTTACTGCCAGCTCGCACTCACTTTTCGTGCAAGATGGCAATGGCCACCGAAACTCCGTTATTATGGCCCGGGCTATGTGCTATGTTTGAACTGAGGGAAACGAAGTCAGACAATTTGCTGTTTAAATGTCTGCTTTGTGTGCCGAAAGTCAAGCTGCTGTGCACATCCAGGACGTCGAACTCTAATTTGAAAAATCACATTAAGGTGAGTTATTCTTCAATGTCACTTTTTTCTCCGTTTAAACGTCGTCGTTAAGTTTTCTTAGCCAAAGCACACACCTTTATTTCGAGGTCGTTTTGTTATTCTCAGTTTTTCAGCTAGATCTCACAATGCCCATTAATGTAAGCTAGCGAAAAGTCTTCGAAAACGGCTTAGTTTTGTTTACTTGTATATTTTAGAAGCAGGGTAAATCAATCATGGCAGCTATATATAAACACGCCTATTTGATATTTGTTTAAGTTTGCGATTTATTTAGAGAATTTTTTTCTATACTAATTCGTGATGCAGTTTATTTAATTGATAATTCGTGGTTCCACACCGCTGATAACTAGAAATTAACAGCGGTGCTTCGCGTAGGTCCTAATTTTTTCTTTTCCGCCAGTCCCTTCATTCGCAGAAGCTATCAGAGTTCGCAGTAAGTTCAAAGAAACGAAAGACCGAGACTACAACCCGCTTTCTCGACACGCCCTTGATGAAGCAGAAGAAGATCGTCCGTATGCATCAAGCTCCCGTTTCTCAAGAAGTGTTCGACAATCTTGTAGAGACGTTTGTGGTTGAGACTGTACAGTCATATACTAACAGCAGTCATACACTAACTGTTGAAACACAAAGTAACGACAAACTAACGTAAAAGTAACGTCCGTTAGTCATGGCAAGTAACGACATTGGTATTTTGTTGCATTTACAAAACGGTAACGGAGCTCTGTAACGCGTTAGCTTGTTTCCAAGCTAACGAGTAACGCTATTTCGTTACTTATTTTCGGTTACGGGCACAACACTGAAGTTGTGGTCAAACGTTTAACGCAGCAGCCTGAGCACCCAGGCACCGAGTCGATCGAGGACAACGTATGGGCCATTGGTCCAGCTGGCTCTCTGAGGATGGGAAAAAACGACGTCTTACCCCAGCTGGCTTCCTCTTTTGTCGTTGGGCCTGTGCAAGGATGTTGAGAGCCCGCACAAGCCGAGCCTTCGCCGTCGATGTCGTCGCCGCAACTTTCGTTGTCGGACGACGAACGGTCTATCGTTTGACGTAACGGGGTGTCGGTGTACGGCTCGAAACCCAGAAGCCGACTGCGCTATAAAAGGTGACGGTGGAGCTAAGGGAGGTCGGCCATCTTGCAGTTATCTGAGCAAAATATCAGACGTCCGATGTCATCCCGGCTGTGCTCCAATATTGACTAGATCTGACTCCAAGGTAAGAGTTTTGTACCTTGGCGTCCTAAAACCTTCCCGTGTCCTGCGTTTTTCAATCTGTGTTGTCGCGTGACACGATCAGCCGGTCGTGTCACGCGACAACACAGATTGAAAAACGCACAATTTACCCGAATGGATCCAAGTTACTCCGACCCGCCGGAGTAACTTGGATCCATTTGGGTAAGATTTGGAACACAGCCCTGTTGACTTGTGTGCTTGACGTCATTATGGCACCACTGTTAGAGCGATATTGACGCTCTTGCTGGGCTCATGGAGCCCGGTCTACGTACAATCTTTCGCACACAACAAAAGGGCAGCACCCCGAAAAACTGAAATTATACATACCGGGTGTTTTTTTGTTTTTTTTTAGAGCGCAGCTCTTAGGCGCCCATTTCCGGCTTAGAGCAGCGTCCGTGCGTCGCCGTCGCCGTCGCCGTCGTCGGCGTCGCCGTCGGCGTAACCGCGCGGTGCATGATGGGTAAATTTCCCGGCTATATTTAGCGGAAAACATTCCCCGCTAAATTTAGCGGAAAATTTTCCCGCTAAATTTAGCGGAAATTTTCCCCGCTAAATCTAGCGGAAGAATTTCCCCGCTAAATCTAGCGGAAAATTTTCCCGGCTAAATCTAGCGGAAAATTTTCCCCGCTAAATCTAGCGGAAAAATTTCCCCGCTAAATCTAGCGGAAAATTTTCCCCGCTAGATCTAGCGGAAAATTTCCCCCCTATGTCTAGCGGAAAACTTTCCCCGCTAAATTTCGCGGAAAAATTGCCCCGCTAAATTTAGCGGTACATTTTCTCCGCCCCCCGCCCCTCGAGGTCACGTGACCCCAGGCCACGTGACCCTCCCCCCCCCTTTCCTTCCCCTCCTTCCTCCAAGAGCTGCGCTCTAAATCGGCGTACAGGGAGTTGTAAACGGCTTTCATTTTTTTATTATTGCAGATTCTTTTTTCTTTTTTAAGCCATGAGAGCTTTTTTTTGCGGTTTGTGCGAGTGAGTGGGTATTCGCGACTCCAACTAACTATAGGTGGCGCCACTCGTTTTCCAAAATGGCGGTTTTAGTGAGGGTCGGAGATGCGTGCCGCTGTTGAGCCCGTCTAGTTTTCTAGCTTTACTGAGCGACACAAATTATTTCTGGTAATACGAGGAAGCTAGGGTGTTATGAGCGCAGTTCACCTCTTTATCCTGAAAATAAAAACGGTGCTTAGCGTAATACTTACTCCAGGAGGCACGACTTAATTCTGGAGCGAAACCGAAACTAACCTCTTTTTTGGATTTAATTTCTCGATATCGTCTTAATTTCGGATTCTTTCATAACTCAAGATGTGTCTCACATCGTAATTATTTAGTAAAGAAGTTGTTCGCGCTAGCTTTATTTTTTGACATACATGTTCGATCCAGGCCGATATTTGCAGTTGTTGAAAAAATCAGTGCCGATATTTGTCCGTTCTCGCTGCTTTTTCTCGCTCAGATAATTGTGATGGGAAAAAATGAACTGCGGGCCTTTTAATGAGTTTTTAGGCATTTAGATAATTAATTTGTTTAACATTATTCCCAGCACAAGAATAAGAGAATAATTCCAATTTTTACAATATATCCCCGAAACGTATAAATTAATAGACGCTGCTCCCACTGCAACAACCCAAAGACGTTCAACCAACCAGCCCAGCAAGCTATCCTGTTACGGAATCCGAGTGAGACAGCTGAAGTGTGTGTGTGTTTTTTATAGCAACGTGTGACGCATAGGACTTTATATTACATCCAGTGTTTGACTGTTTGTCTATCTTGATAACGATGTCAGAGTTTTTCATATGCTAAAAAGAAAACAAAATTATACCTTTCTGGAAAGACTATTATGGTTAAATGGCGTATTTTCGTGATCTTGGCGTTAATTCGGGGCATACATTGCCGCCATTTGTATTAATAATAATGATATTAAAATTCAGATATTTTAATACGTAATTTTTCAAGCTCTAAAATAATTTGTTGCTTATGATCTAATTTCAAACGTGCGAACAAATATAACAATCAAAAGTGTGCACTTTTAGTTACCAAGTAGTAAAATAAAAATAGTTTAAAATTAATGAAAACATTCTAGCTAATGTGAGAAATCCACGTAAAATTACATTAATTGTGGGTAAAGTATATTTTGCTATCAAAGTCGCAACTTTTGACAATCGGCAAAACGTCCAAAGTCGCCGCCAATATCCTTCCAGACCAAATGCCCAAAAGTAAAAAATAAAAAAAATAATAAAACATTTTTTAGTTGCTAATTTTTTTATAACATTTTGTTACTTTCATTTTTATACGCTCCGTCGTTTTGCCAATCTCAGCCTTTCCAGTTCGAAGGGACGCCTACCTGCTTGCACGTCTGCTCACTGCAGCACGTTTCGTTGGCGTTGGAAGCCGGTGAAACAGTTGTGAGTTTTATTTAGTATTGCGTATACGAGCGAGCGCAAGCGCTGTGTGTTTGCGTTAGCTTTGCGTGTTCCACACTGCGCGTAAGCGAAGGCCAAAATTTCGGTCTTGGATGGCGCATGGCGATGAGGCGCACGCACAGCGTGGGGCACGCTACTCTAACTCAAACGCACACCGCTTTCGTTTGCTTCTATGCGCAATACTAAAACTCTCCAGTAAAGGTACAATCCCATACCGGCTGCAGCACTACGTTGGGACAGTGAAGAGTGTTGCTTGCGTTCGGAAATGACATTTCTTGAGCCATGATCGCGAGCAGTTCCGCCGTGCCCGCTGAGCAGGAGAATCGGGGGACCCTCACTAGAGCGCTTCCCGTTTCCGCCGCGGGAGGGCGAGCGTCGAGCTGGAGACGCGAATACGCCCAGGGGGACATTATGTGGGTGGCTACTCTTTGCGATAATTCGATAATTAATTAAAATTCACTAATTACGAATTTGGTGACTCATTAGGTTCTGTAGTTGTCGATGAGGAATGTGTTAGGCTATGTATTAGGAAAATGAAACCCACATTGTCTACAGGTCATGACGGGATACCCGCTGCAATTGTTAAAGGTTATCATGAATTATTTACGCCTATACTGTGCACAATTTTCAATAACTCCTCGACGTCAGGAATATTCCCGGACGACTGGAAACTGGCAGGGGTTGCTCCGCTCCTGAAATCTGGAAATACTGGTGATGTTCTTAATTGCAGACCGATTTCTCTTCTCTGTTCTTTTTCCAAACTCTTTGGAATGGTGACCCATCAATTACTCTCCTTCAAGTTTCGTAGTATAGTGATTCCTAATCAGCATGGGTTTATGTCCGGCAGATCGACATCCACCAATCTCGCATCTTTTACGTCTGCTGCTTCTGAGGTAGTTTGTAATAAAGGTCAGCTTGACGTTTTTTTATTTCGACCTGAGTAAGGCATTCGACGTAGTCAACCACAACATCCTCTTACGGAGTATGGGGCTCGGTACACAATTTATTAAAAAGCTATTTGTCTGATAGGCAAGCCTACGTCCGCGTCAACAATACTACCTCATCCTTGTACATGGCAAGCTCTGGAGTGTCTCGGGGATCTGTCTTGGGCCCCCTTTTGTTAAATATTTTTGTAAATGATGCCTCTCAAGTTATATTAAATTCTTCATTTCTGCAGTATGCTGATGATATAAATCTTTACAAAAATATATTGACCTTAGAGGATTGCATCGCGCTTCAGAATGACGCATATTTCTTCGGTCGTTGGAGTTTAAACAATAACCTCCGTTTGAATCATTCTAAAACAAAAGTAATGACATATTGTCGCAAGACCCATGATATATTTTTTCCATATAGTTATCATGGAGAACTGCTGTCACGTGTAAGTCAACTGAGAGACCTTAGAGTTGTCTTTGATTCAACCCTGAGATTTGACACTCACGTTACCAGAGTGATTCAATCGGCCTTGCGCACGTTAGGTGCCGTGTCTCGCATAACGAAGGAATTCAAAAGCCCCTTCGCTTTTTTCACGCTGTATTGTTCCTTAGTTAGATCCCAGCTAGAGTACGCCTCGGTTGTTGGGAACGGCATTTCCAAAACTACCAGTTTACCTGTCAAGCGAGTCCCAAACAAATTATTTTCTATCTTTAAATATCGTTACCTTGAGAAAGGTGATCCTAGTCTGTAAGTTGGCTATAACTCGTAACTCGTCAACTTGTTGAGCCTGCAGCAGCGTCGGGTGAAGGCAGATTTGTTGTTTTTGTTTAAGACCCTGCACGGCTCGATTAACTCTCCCAGCCTTCTGTCCGAAGTGAGCCTTAGAGTTCCACGTGTGCCTAGACGGCTACATTCATCTTTTTATATAGCTCGACATTTTAGCCACTTAAACCCGATCCAAAGATCAGCTGAGTGTTATAACCGCAACTCTGACACAATTGATATTTTTAACTCATACGCGAGCAAGTTCGGAAATGCTGTACGAAACTTCCTCTTGCAAGAATAGGGCTGATCAGTTGAAGCGTTGATGTTTGTCAGTACGTTATCCAAGTATTTGCTTTTTGCTCTCACACCTGGTGATGTCCCTGTTTTGTGCTTTTGATTTCCCTTGTTGATTTGAGTGTCTTTCCTACTTGTTAAAATTTTTATTCCCAGACTGGTGAACTACGTTCTCCTTCTGCACTCGTGTGTATGTGTGTTTGTATGTGTGTTTTTGCTCATTTTTTAGTGTGCCAGCACTAAGACCGATTTTCGTTCTTGGACACTTCAATAAACATTGATTGATTGATTGATCGATTGATTGATTGATTAATGAAAATAGACATATGGTTCCAATTAGAAATTCGCTGAGCGTTATCGAAAACCACTAAATCAGTGATTTTCAGAAAGACTTTTAACGCGTGAGAAGCCTAGTAGTGCACTAAAATTACCACTTGTAAAGCAGGTACAAGGCTAGCGGTTTCGGTAAGGCGCCCGCGCAATTTTTCTGTCTCTTATCTAGTCCCAGCCTTGGACCTGCTCCACGAGTGGTAACTCCAGCGCACTACTGCGCTTCTCATGCGATCAAAGCCTTTCTTAAAGTTACTGCTTTAGGGGTTTTGGACGACGCTCAGCAAGTTTCTAATCGGAACCATTTGTCTATTTTCCCTTATTAAGAAGTTAATTAGTGAATTTTAATTAATTAGCCGACTTATTGCAAAGATTAGCCAACCACATAATGTCCCCTTGGGCGTATAACTCACTCGCACAAACCGCATAAGTGTAGCTTTCATGGCTTTATTTTCAAAGAAATCTGTAAGAATAAAACAACACCCTGGATATATATATATATATATATATATATATATATATATATATATATATATATATATATATATATATATATATATATATATATATATATATATATATGCTTTATGATATAAGGCGATTCGAAGCCCTTGTTTCGTCACGTTCGCCGTCAGCCTTTAATGGCGTCCGTTCCCCTACAGGCACACTGTCTAATCTTCTTCTTCCTTGCTGTATTTGCAAGTCTTCGTCTTGCACAACACTCTTTACGGTGTGAGTCTTCGTCTTTCACAACACTGCACCCCTCCCTGTAGAGGCTCTCGTCCCGAGGCCCGCATAAGTGTTCACTTAGTGTGGTATGGTGCGAGACGATCGAAATGGACTGTCTGAGGTTTATGGCTGGTTAACATGGCGGATCCGGTAGACAACATCGTTCAGTTTCTTGATGATCTCGTAGGGGCCATCCCAGTTTCGTTGTAGTTTTGGACTACGACCTTTGGTTCTAGTTGGTCTGTATAGCCACACCAAATCTCCACGGTTCCAGTTGGTGGCTGGATGCGTTTCGATTGTAGTGAGTCTCTGCATGGCTGCTGCTGAGTTGTAAATGCCTTCGTGCGAAGTCATGGACACATTCCAATTTCTTGCGTAAATGAAGAGTGTGGTCCAAGTGAACATTTTCACGTGCTGCCTCCCGTGGTGGTGGCGCCGGAGTACCGAACATAATGTCCGCAGGTATTCTTAGCTCTCTCCCCATGAGCAACATTGATGGTGTGTACCCTGTTGCTGCGTGGACAGCTGAACGGTAGGCAAGTAAAAAGAGGGAACCAGTTCGTCCCAGTTGTCCTGGTGCTCGTTGACGAAGAGAGATAGGTATTGCTTAAGGGTCCGGTTGAGCCTCCCCACCGTACCGTTCGACCGTGGATGTAATGGTGTTGTTCTAGTTTTCTTTATGCCAAGTGCTGTGCACAAATTCTTGAAGGTTTGTGACCCAAAAGTGCGTCCCTGATCAGAATGGATTTCTAGGGGCACTCCGTACCTCGATACGATGTCGATAAGCAAGATGCGAGTGATGGTTGCTGCGTCGTACTTACGAACATGGAAAGCTTCTGGCCACTTTGTGAAGTAGTCCGCAATTACTATTAGATACCGATTTCCTTCTCTTGTTTCTGGTAGTGGCCCTACGACGGCGATGGCTACTCGCTCAAACGGCACACCAACGTTGTAGGTCCTCATCTGTCCTCGGCAACGAGAGGGAGGTCCTTTGCGCGATGTGCAGTGGTCACAGCCTCTGCACCATTCGCGCACGTCACGGCTGGCGCCAACCCAGTAGAATCTGTCACGCACTCTCTGTAGAGTTTTGTGTACCCCAAAATGTCCGCCGGTAGGACTGTCATGGAGTTCCTGCAGCACAGTTTTGACTCGCACTTGAGGCAGGACAAGATGAAAGGAAACGTTCACTCCATCGTTGTTTTCCCAGCAGCGAAACAGGAGGCCGTTTTGTATGAGGAGAGAATCCCATTGAGCCCAGTAGGCTTTGACGACATGGTTGTGTGGTGCAACCAGGTACCAATCCGGCCTTTCGCCTTCTTGCTTCCACTGTATAACAAGCCGAATATTGTCGTCCTCTGCTTTGAAGCGTACGCAAGGTTTCGTCACTCCAGTCAGTGGGATCGTCATCGGTTAATGGACGCGTGATCACCGCCTGTCGCGTGACCGTTGACTGAGACGGTGGATCCGTGCTGTTGAGGTCGGAGTGCGCTTCAGCATCAAGACACGGGTGGCAATCTTTTCGTGAGCAAGGCCTTCGCGAGAGTGCATCGGCGTTCGTGTGTTTCCTACCAGCTCTGTGTTGGACCTTAAATTGGTACTGTTGTAAACGCTCCAGCCACCTTGCAACTTGTCCTTCAGGGTTCTTAAAATTCAAAAGCCAGGTGAGGGACGCGTGATCGGTCCTTAAGAGGAAGTGCTTGACGTAGAGATAATGGTGAAAATGTCCTACAGCTTTAACTACGGCCAACAGTTCCTTTCTTGTGACGCAGTAGTTTAGTTCTGCTTTCTTTAATACCTGACTGTAGTACGCAATTACCCGTTCAGTTCCATCCTCTAACTGTGACAAGACTGCACCCACACCAACGTTACTAGCATCCGTGTCCAGGACGAACTGACGATTCGGATGGGGAAGTCCGAGAATAGGAGGTGAAGTAAGGGTATTCTTCAGTTGAAGAAAAGCCTCCTCAGCTTGCATGTTCCAGTGAAATTTCGTGTTCTGTTCTGTCAACGTGTAGAGTGGTTTGGCCATGGTAGCAAAGTTTTTGACAAAACGTCGGTAGTAGGTACATAGGCCTAAGAAACTCTTGAGTTCACGATGACTGTGTGGTTGGGGCCAGTTTCGAATACAGTCCGTCTTGTCGGGGTCTGTCTCCATCCCATTCTCAGAGACAATGTGGCCTAAGTACCGAACTCTTTTCTGGAATAGCGAGCATTTTTTGGGATTCAATTTTAGGTTCGCTTGTCTTAGGCGCTCAAAGACGTCTGACAGATGATGAAGAGCAGCTTCAAAAGTCTTTCCGTGCACCAATATGTCATCAAGGTATACCAGACACACATTGAGGGGCAAGCCTTGAAGAACCTTGTCCATAAGGCGCTCGAAAGTCGCTGGCGCGTTGCAAAGGCCAAATGGCATTACCTTGAATGGCCACAAACCATCGCCTGTGGTGAACGCTGTCTTCTCACGGTCTGAGGGTTTTACCTCAACTTGCCAATAGCCGCTCCTGAGATCAAGCGTAGAAAACCAGGAGGCACCGGCCATTGCATGAAATGTGTCGTCGATCCTAGGAAGAGGGTAGGAGTCCTTTTTCGTGACGTTGTTCAGTCTACGATAATCCACGCAAAACCTCGTGCTCCCATCTTTCTTCTTTACCCATACTACAGGTGAGACCCATAGACTAGATGAGGGCTCAATGATGTCCTGTTTTCGCATATCCTGGATCATCTCAGTGACCTCATTCCTCTTAGCGAGCGGAATTCTCCGAGGTGCCTGCTTGATCGGAATAGCGCCACCAGTATCTATGTGGTGGTGAGCAGCACTCGTGCGCCCGATCTCTGATGGGGAGCAAGCGAAGACATCTCTGTAGACGTTGATTAAATTCAAAAGGGACTCTTGTTGCGGTTGGCTGAGGTGCTGCTTGGAGCGGTCTGCTAGTTCCAGCAAAGACATTGGCAGCCCATCTTGCTTCACGTTGGTAGTCTCTCTTCTCAGGCTTCTAAGGCTCACAGCGTGGGACCAAGTCGCCATTCGACAACCTTTCTTGATGTTGATCGCTTTATCCGTTAGGTTGGCAATACGGATAGGGACGCGCTCATTGCTGAAATTCACAAGTGTTTTTCCGACAACGACACCTGGTATGTTGTCACAAGCCTCATCTCCTTCAGCGACCGCGATACCTTCAGAACAGCAATTGCCATCAGTTGTCCAAACGATGGTTTCACACTGCGGGGAAACAACAGTTGACTTCGAACAGATGAGGAATCCACCCTTATTTTTCAAGAGCGCTCGTCTGCTGCACAGGATGATGCTTTCCTCGCTCAGATTTAGTGTCTGATTCTTTAGATCCATCGAGCAACCGTGTTCCTTCAGAAAGTCGAGGCCCAGGATACATTCTTCAAATATATCAGCGACATAAGTCACGTGTGAAAATTCTTGACTGCCAAAACGGAACATGAGCTGTGATGACGCCGTGACTGGTGCTATATCGCCTGTGGCTGTACGGAGTGAGCATTCAGCGAGACGTCTGTACGATTCTAGAGATCCCTTTATTTGGTTGAATATATCAGGTCTCACTAGGGTGACGTTTGCCCCAGTGTCCACAAGCATACTACATGCAATACCCTCGAGTTGCCCATCTACGAAAAGTCCGTCTTTGTCGGCCCGCAATTTATGCACCTGGAATGCAGTTACCGGCTTCTTGTTTTTCAGTTCAGCCGAGTTTTGGCCGGTAAGCTCGGCTGGCACTAGTTTTCCGTCATAGAGTCCTCGTTTCCTTGCAGCCGTGTCTCGGTACCATGCCAGTTACAATAGCGCTGTAGGTGACCTTGTCTGCCACAGCTCCAGCATGTGGGCGGGGATCTACGACGCGCAGGTGCCACCGATGTTTTGCACTCGGTGCCGCAGAGCAGGCTGACGAGATGGCGGGGCGGGTGGGAACTCAACGGCGGCAGATACCCGACGGGTAGCTCTGACAGCTCCCCTGGCCGCTTGCACCTCCATGGCTCGCGCAACAGCATCGCGCATGCAACCAGGTGACGAAAGCCGCACGAACTGTTGTACCTCCGAGTCAGAAATAGCATCCACGAAGTGCCCAGCTGCAACCAAATCAAGTGTTGAGGCTGCACAACCTTCATAGGCATGGCGTGCCAGTCTTTCGATGTCTGTCGCGAGTTCTGCCAGGGACTCATTCTTTTGTTGTACACGTGTACGGAGCGTAGCGTGGTATAGTCGCCCCAGATGCTTGTCTCCGAAGCGTCCCTCCAGAGCATTCACGAGAGAGTTGTAGTCTCTCTGTATATTTGCGGGTAGATTTTGCAGTACTTCCAGTGCTGCCCCTCGAAGTGCTGACGCCAAGAAAGCTCCTCGTGAATTATTTTTCCATCCATTTATGTCTGCCACTAGGTCGAAGTGCGTCCGGAAGGTACCCCAGGGGTTGCGTCCATCGTATGTGTCAAGTTTAACGATCATCTTTGGGGCGATTTGGTCCTGTAGTTCTTGCTGCTGGCTTGCTCCCTCAGAGGAAGTCCTTTGCTGCGACGACAGGGGATCTGTTACGACTGCGTGGTCCCCGACATGGTCGATGGGTGAGGTCCGGGAACCGCTGCTGTCATCAGGCATAGTTCCGGCGGCCTCACCAGACGATGGCAGTGCTGGCATTACGCCTTGAGATCCCGAAAGCTGCGGTGAAGCTTCAGGTTCACTATGAGTTTGGAGTCGAGCAGCCACCTCTCGTCGCAATTCTGCGAAGGCTTCCCGATGTTCTTCCCGATGGCGAGTGTGTTCTTCGTAGAGACTGTCTAGTGAATCCTTCAAAGCGTTGATAGCTTCCAAGACCTGGTGCTGATTCCCCTGGGCGGTGCTTCGGGTTTCCATGATCCCACTTCTGACACCAATTGTTATGGCAGAAGGCAATTCGAAGGCTTTGTTTCGTCAGGTTCGCCGTCAGCCTTTAATGGCGTCCATTCCCCCACAGGCACACTGTCTAATCCTCTTCTTCCTTGCTGTATTTGCAAGTCTTCGTCTTGCATAACAATATATATATATATATATATATATATATATATATATATATATATATATATACATATATAAAGATACATATATGCAGATGAATGAACCGTACTTAACGGAATGAGTCAACGAATCAAAGTTTTTACGAACCCGTCGAAAGCCAAAATAACGGTGGAGCCAGGATTTGATCTCTGGGCCTCCCAATGGCCGGTCGATCAGTTCAGTAAAGTTTTAGTAATGATTTACCATTTGTTACCAAGCTTATGCACATGTTTATAGCGGTCTTCGCAAGCCTTTTATAAAGCTGTCAAGCAAACAGTCGGCATGTTATCACTGACGTCGTGCGGCAGCCAAACTGCAAAAGCAGACCACGGACAAAAAAGTGTTTGTTTTATTAATCAAAATTTAGCGTCTTTATTTATCTCTATTTCTTACGCAACATTCGCTGCTGTGGATAACTCTATTCATAAAACAAACAGAAAACCTAATTTTTACGAATATGTCTTGGCCTGAAAAACAAATTGAAAAAAAAACGCTTTTCTGCTACAGCGTACTAGAGTACGTATTTGTCGACTGCAGGAATCTGTAAGCTTTCAAGCACTTGTCAGCACTCGTGGCACCACCTCTGAACAAGTATTAGAAGCATGCCGTCGTTCAATTTCTTACCAACAGCTGTCGCTCTGGCCTCTAGGAATTTTGTTTGTATTTTTTGTTTTGGTTGTTCTGAAAGCCGACTTTAAAATGTAATTTGAACCAGTAAAAGAAGTTTTAGAAAAAAAAGTTAGTCTTACACATCAATGCGCTGCCTGTTTCTAATCATCGCCCAATATTATTGTTGCCTAATCCCCTACTTGCAGGTATGTTAACAGCTCAAGGACAACAACAACAGCAGAAGCAAAAGAAGTGAACTCAGAACAGTGCCAGCTGCCGCACAAATCAGACGTGCAGACGTAATGACTAATAACTTCAGCAAGAAGTAACTTTGTCGCTTTCGATTGGTGACCCGGGAATCGCAACCCAGTTTGGTATCTTCGTCCACTCTTGTTGTCTGTTGCCGCCATTTGGGAGGTTGCAGCGGCTTCTAAATTTTTTATATGCGGTCCCTCAACTCTCGTCTGCACTGGTCGAGATCCTATACGAAACTAACCAAATCATAGGTCAGACAAGGAGATTTCACCACATTATAATGACACCGCTTGCCGAATTTCGGCAGATCTTTAAATGACAGCTATAATCCATCAGCTGTCACTCCGTACAGAAATAGGTTAAAACAAAAAAGCTGATAAAACACACCATGGCATCTGAGACTCGACGGCTTACATTGAAAAAGCTGTTCAATCGCGTAACATCAACTTTGATAACTTCTCAGAAAGCATGCACCGACCTATGGCGCCTCCTTGTTACGAAAGCTCTTTCTACAAAAACCACCTAACGGGACAATGGCTCTCTCCTCTTGGTTTCAGATGGCTTTTCCTCAGCTAAATTAGTTAGCAGACACCGCCATGTAAGTATCTGCCGATGAAGTCGAGGTCAGCCGAGCATATTGGCACAGTTCATCAGGTGATCGCCAGCGACGAGTTAGGGTTAGTCCAGCATACGTAGTACGCAGGTGAATGTCGGCGCTATTCATACGTGCTTCAGCATACTTATCTGCCTGCGACCGTCGGCTGTCAGCCATATTTAGTCGGCAGGCGACCGTCGGTGGTGAGTAATACTTCGTCCAGCAAATTTGTTCTGCAGGCGAAGTTCAAGGTAGAATCACACTTTGCACAGGCAATCGTCAGCGGGGAGTCATACTTAATCCAGCACACTTAGTCTGCAGGCGACCACCGGCGCACGCAGCTGGCTCCAGAATAGCGAAGCCTAACTTCCCACATACACTCACGGCCTCGCGGGCTGGACCGTAACGTACAACGGGCAAGGGTAGCGGGCGTACGACATCGCAACTTCAGAAAGCAGTTAACATATAGCGAAAAAGGTGCAATACACCTTCTCCCATCGCCCTTATCTCATTTACCACAAGGGTGTCCTCGCAATCTACGAGCAAAGTAAATTCAAGGCCCACGTACCTTCGAATAAAGTAGAACCCATAAACATTTTCTTATTACAGCTTGCTCGAGACATATTCCACTTCTAATTAAATTTTAACTTGTCGCGGTCATTCTAATAAGCCAGGGAAACAAAAGAGTGTGTCCTGCGTGCAGGGCCTTTGAAATCACCCGAAGCTTAATGCACGCGTAATGCACACTTGTTACCTTTTATTCTTCGCGGGCCTATACGAATGTTCGAGGCCAATTTTTATTATATATTCTTCGAACTTTCAATCTAAAGATAGTGAACCTGGTCTTGAGCCTATCTCCGTTTTTCTGACTTTCAAGCTGCAACGAGTGACTCCTCAACAGCCTCGCTTGCGCCAACGTCCCGTCTACTACATCCCCTAGGACTCTTACCTATATAGTATACTCTAACTGTCAGGTCGCTATATACAGGCTACGGTGGTAGTGACGCTAAAATGAATATGAGTCGGAGGTTGCCCCGACTTTCCTTGGCAGTCTTGCCACAGGGCTA
>JAZHYW010024401.1:0-21710 GCA_037355805.1 Ixodes ricinus | reverse complement strand
ACTTGAAAGATGCAGAAGAGTCACGAAGGCGTTGTAGCTCGGGGTCATCATCTTGAGCGGCTGCTAGCTCTTCAAAATCCACTGGATGTTCAGCTGAAGTAACGTTTGCTACGCCAGAGAGTGCGTCAGCAGGAGTATTTTCCTGGCTACTGACATGTCGGAGATCGACGGTAAACTCTGAGATAAAGCAGAGGTGCCGGATCTCACGCGCGGTGTAGTCGGTGTGGTTTTGATGGAACACAAATGTCAGGGGCTTATGATCGGTGAGAACGTAAAAGTCCCAGCTTCGATGAAGTGGCGAAAGTGTTTGGTGGGCAGATACACTGCTAGAAGTTCCCGTGCGAAGGTACAATACTTCTGTTCAGCGTCTTTGAGTTTGTGTGAAAAAAACCGAGCGGCTGCCAGCCAGAACCTTTCTGCTGAAGAACCGCGCCGACAGCTACGCTTGATGCGTCTGTGAGGAGTCGGAGTGGCGCATCTGGGGCAAGATGGGTGAGCATTGCGGCGTCAACAAGTGCCTGTTTCGCTACCGAAAAGGCAGACGCTGCACTTTCGCTCCGATTCAGAGACGCCGATGCTTCCTTTTTGGTGGCGAGCAGGTCAGTTAGGGGTTTTAGTAACTCAGCACACTTCGCCAGAAACCGACGATGGAAGTTCAGTAGGCCCAAGAATTCACGCAACTTTTTTAGAGATGTTGGTTGAGGAAAGTCACGAATGGCGGTGACTTTGGTCTCTAAAGGCTTGATGCCTTGTGGGGTGACGAGGTGGCCCAAGAATTCGATGTTGGTCACGCCGAAAAGACATTTGTTGGTGTTGATGACTAAACCGTAGTCGTCAAGCCGGGTAAAACGGGTGCTCAGATGTGGCTCATGCTCTTTTTCGATGCGCTGGCGACCAAAATATTGTCTAGGTAAGCGAATACGAAATCTAGGCCGCGCGTCACCTCGTTGATGGCGCGTTGGAAAGTCTGGGCGGCATTCCGCAAGCCAAATGGCCTTCTCACATACTCAAAGAGGCCAACAGGTGTAACGATGGCGGTCTTTGGGATGTCTGCAGGCTCCACCGGAATCTGGTGGTATGCCTTCACCAAGTCGATCTTGGAGAAGATCTGGCGTCCAGCCAGATTCGATGTGAAGTCTTGTATGTGAGGCAGTGGGTATCTGTCAGGTTGAGTCTTGGCGTTCAAGGCGCGATTATCACCACATGGTCTTCAGTCGCCTGCATCTTTCTCGGCGACAATGTGAAGAGGTGATGCCCAGTTACTGGACGATGGACGAACGATTCCAAGTTCGAGCATCTGCTTGAACTCGCGACGAGCGATGGCGAGGCGTTCTCCAGACAGTCGGCGAGGACGCGCAAAAACGGGAGGGCCAGAGGTAGCGACGTCTTCCGCAGAACATGGTTCTGGTGCCAGCGGCTGCGGAAGACATATCAGGTCCGGGTCACCAAATCTGGAGCTGGATTGAAAGCAACCAGTACAGACAGCGGTAGGATTCGAACTGCGTTTATGTGCCCGTGCCGCGCGAGCCCCGCCTTTTCTTCATCTTCTTTTGTAGACCGCTTGTGCTGACCGTGAGGGTCACTATAAGGTAATCACAAGTTTATAGAAGAAAAAATCGAAAAATGAAGAGGTTCAAGCCAACATCTGTAAAACTCGAAACCCGATATCACTCTTTGCAAAATTGAGAGTTGAAAATAGCACAGAAAATATAAATTTAGCCTTTAAAGCTTTCACTTGTTTTAGGACAGTGTTCCTTACTTCTTAGTGGAGGCTGTGTATAGGGATTACATAATTTTTTTTAAAAACTACCTTTAAGAGCGAAAAAACGTTGGGCGAAACCTCGGAGAAGCAAACATAAAAGCTAACACAAAGTCACAAATTTGAAAAAAAAAAACTGCAACAGCTGAGAGTTTTCTGTTTTTTGCATATATTGACTGTGGGAACTTAAAACACCTAAGTTACACTCTTCGATATGAAAGAATGCTTACTGCTGATGTAGGTGTTCCTAAGAACGAGGCACTGCTCGCACTCCGCATATGCGGCGTATACCTCCACCGATGTACTTCCTGCAAATATATAAGCAAACATTGCGTCAGTTGAGTGGGAGCTATCTGGCATCTTCCTGTATTATATCAATAAATAATTGCAAAAACGTGACACCCGAAAATGTCGAAGATAAATAGCGTATTCAGTTTTATAAAAATACTGGTGTTTTATGACTTCATAGATTGGATATTTCGGAAAGTTCAAGCGCCTATGTAAAAAGTATTTTTTGTTTTCCTCGCAGTGTTAAGTTAAGTAAACAAACTTACCTACCTTTACATTGGCTCAATTAGGTAAAAAAACATATTTAAAATCATTTGAAGAAATTCGGGAGGGGACATTTCAGTCATACTTACCACCTGTAGGAGTAAGACTCAACATGTTTTTGGCCGTGTATCCAGGAGATGACTCAAGCGTCGTGCTTGCCGTACTAGGTAAAAAGTATGAGAAGAAACTATTAGTAATAAAAATATGTACTTCGCAGAAAAATTTATGCTTTGCTTGAGTTTCTGAAGTTAAGGTACTTGATCTAACTTCTTTACCGAAACGTGTGGGCTGTGTGTATGACACGGCAACATGATTTGGGTGTAACAACAGTGACGAGTATAGTTAAATGAAGCTCGAGTATCGAATGTACCCTATTTCTTTTGATGTAACAAAATAATGGAAATCAACCCAACGATGAAAATGAACATATTTCTTTGTTAGTCACACAATCATCGAACAAAAATATATTTAAAAAGTGAAAGCCGTTTACAATTCCTTGTAACGCCGAATTAGAGCGCAGCTCTTGAGGAGGAGGATGGAAGGGTACCGAGGGAGGGTATACCCTCCTCCTCCTTCTTCTCCTCCTTCTCCCTCATTCTTCAATCTCCTCCGGGAGGGGGCACGTGACCTCGGGGAGGGGGTCACGTGACCTTGGGGGTCCTATGACCTTGGAGACGGGGTCACGTGACCTGGGGGCAGGGGACCTCGGGGGGGGGGGGTCACGTGACCCCGGGGGGGGACTCGCGTGGTGCATTATCGGACATTTCCCATAATGCACCGCGCGGTTACGCCGACGGCGTCGGCGACACCGACGCCGCTCAAGCCGGAAACGGGCGCCTAAGTGCTGTGCTCTAAAATGAGGTAAGCTTATATTACTGAACGATACCCAAGAAACCGAACGAAACACATGTCAAGACAGAAGCTTAGCGTATTCAGTCAAAAGTCACAAAGGTAGTGGAAACAAGTGCAGATCCAAACGCGAGTTACGTTTGGTGTTTTGAGACGAAATTCATCGATGGGCACATCCGATTGGTTGTAGGACGATGGTAAGAGAAATAGGAAATATATTGTAGCGTTTCATTGGCGATGTGGTCTCGCGCCTCCTCGAGCACCGACCGAAGGGGCTTGTACTCCCTCCGGGATCGGCTTACAATCCACGGCTCTGCGAAGGAACAGCGCTTCCCCGAGCGCCGACCAAAGAGGTAATATAATAATTTAGAGGGAAAGGTCCCGTGTATTTGGGCCGCTCGGGGAAGAGTGGGGCATAGACGCGGACATTTGTAGCCACAGATGGTGGTTCCGATGGGCCCATTTAACGGGCGACGCTTTGATATGCAGAGAATAAGCTGCAAAAATATAGTTGTCTAGTTCTTTTCACACTTACTTCTCAGTGAAACACCGGAATCGCGCATTGTATGAAAATAAAGTTCCATGCGCTTGAACAACTTCAACTCGTCGCTACAAAACGATCATGCATAACCTTTCGTCTGCTTTCTTTTTCTTTTCTGTTGCTTCCTTTCTCGTTCTTTCTTTCTGGACCTTCGATGTCAGCTCTTAGGATTTTACGCGTTTTGCTCCCGTCTTCCCTCCAAAAGAATTGAAATTTCATTATCTTGGAGATAGTTGCAGATAAACACTGAGTTGTTAATCGAGTCAACATAACCGAACACGCTTACATTAATATGAACCACTGTGAGTGCAATGGAACGTCACCGCCATCTACGAGGGGCTCATTCAGAAGAGCTTCAAAATTCCGAGCTGAAGCAGCGTCACGATGAACCGCCCTAGAGTGAGGTATGTTTCCTTGCTCTGCTGAATTATCCCTGTCTGTGTTTCTGTTTTGGACGAATGTCCAGAACAGGAATGTCCAGAATGACTACATGGCGATCGTCTAGACCGAATGTCCCGATGAATGTCTATGACACTACCCGGACCGGACACTTTCTGAAAATTTGATACGTCCCGGTTGTGTGACCCCGCGGCTGTGCTGTCTCTAAGAAGCCGCCTCCCTGAGACCGCTGTCGAAGAAAATTCACCCCCTGAGGCGTCCGACGCACTTCTCCCGTCCTGCTACAGCAGGACCAGAGAAAATGAAAGCCCTATCTCAGGCCTTGTGCGACGTGCTGCGCCACGTTCGGATCGTGCAGAGGGGAGGGGCTGCCACGCTCCTCATGTACGACTATCTTGAGTTCCAGCGGCGCACTACTCACGCCTACTGCGGATGAATTTTAAAACCTCCGCGATTCAGTCCTTGCGAATTGCGCGTTTTTTGGAACCGGAGATGCTGCACTATGTTCGCGTTGCCACCGTGGGCACAGTGCACACTAATAAAATTCCGCATATACCCTTGCCAGATGGCAGAGAGACTTCTTACACCCAAGATATTGAACTTGTATTTATAGAGTGTTTATTATCCGTATGTGCATCAGAGAAAAATTGCGGTGCAGCAGGCTTCTCCGAGGATGCGGACGACTTTCTTGAAAGAATTTGTCAAAATTCCCGGTGTTGGGTTTTGAAACCTTGACCCCTCCCACCACACGACATGAACTATTTTATCATTTTAACACAATAAAGCTAGGCTCTGCTGCTTGCCTTGAAGGGTTTCCATAGGAGCTCCACAATATGTTTTCGTGTCAGGCGACACGTTTGTAAACATTGTGGAAATGTGTTTTTGAATCTGTACTTTCGCCACCTTCCTCTCAGCGTAAGCTAATGATATTGTTAGATAAAGAAGAAAACCCCACATCCCCGAACGCGTAGAAGTCAATATTTATGCTGAACGCTGATTATCAAATGCTACCATGCTGTTTGTCAAGCGAATCCGAGAGGGCACGCCGTATATTGTAGGTTCATCTCAGATGTGCTCGGTTCCTGGACAGAATATATTCACGTAATATTACTGATGCACGATTTGTTCGCTTATGCAGTATCTCAAGGAGTTCGTGGTGCCTATATTTCACTAGACCCATCTAAAGCTTTAGATCGTGTACGGCATCAGTATCTTTTTGCGGAGCTCGACGGGTTTCGTTTCGCTGAGTTCATACGATTGATGTAAACCTTGTACACTTATGTGCGGGCTGGATTGGTAGGCGATGGGTAACTAAATCACGAATTTATTTTTGTTGGGGTCTTCGACAGTGCTGGTTCTTGTCGCCCCTTCGTGTTAAGTGTATTGTTTAACAATGCATGAACTAAATTCAGCTTGGCTTCTTCGAAGCCCGCCGAACCTCGTCTGCGCCGTGTGTGGCGAACCTCGCCCCACATGGCGAAGTCCGCCCCACACGGCGAACCTTGCCCCCCAAAATATAGTTGAGATTACTCGACGCTTCCCGCTTTTTGGAAGTTACGTTGTGTCCATCTCGGCATATATGCTGACGATGTTTAACATTTTACATGGGACGCGGGCAGTGTTGTCACAATGACTAAGAGCTTTGAATGTTATGCCCGTCTTTTTGGGGCACGGCTTAATAATTTGAAATGCAAAGAGCTTTGCGAATTTTTAAGATGATTTGCCTGGCGGATATTCCTTTCGTTTCTGACACACGGATGCTTGGTGTTTTTCTTGATTGTGCATGAGTGACCGCCACAATGGGGCGGGTAGTTATATCACAAATAGAGCAACAGGTATGTCGCTTCAAGATTCAACTTGTCTTCTTGTGGCAGAGTCTACCTAAACAAATCAGTGTTCACTGCCATGTAGCCTCCCGTCGGGGTCCTCCCCACAGTACCCTTCCCTCTCCTCCTCAAGAGCTGCGCTCTAATTTCGCATTACAAAGAATTGTAAACGTCCTTCCTTTTTTTCTTCGGTTTTTATGGTTTATTTAAGAAATATCGTTTGTTGTAGCTTTGTGTTATGCACATTCCGTAATGCATTTTTTTGCTGCATAGGTTTCCGTACATGCACCCCTTCCCGTAATACGTTGTCACTTCCAAGCTTTTACAGCGGAGCTGTTAAGGGCTAGATTCATTGAAGACAATTCTAACATGTAAAGGAATATTGACATGCACATATGAACTATATTAAATAGGCGAAATAAAACTAGACATTGAGATATATAAGGTATGCTTAATGTCTTCTATAAAAAATTTAATGGTTGCTCCTCGAAATATTTTCTACGTGAACCATAAAACTTTGAAAATATAGATCGCTGGCAAGTTTTTTGTTTATTAATAAGATAGATATTTCAGTTGTTTTACTCACTTTCAATATTATGGTTTCGAAATTTAATGTCCATTCCCCTATTACTGTAATTCCGTTAGCATTAAATTGCAAGTGCAGATATTTATTTTCAATTATATTTTGAAATATACGTAAATTATTCTTATTTTATTGCTTGGCATTTTTTAACGTTTTATCTAAATGTGTCTCATATTCAACCAGCGTGAAACTATCCGATTTTGTTTTACATATGATAAAATCTTCAATGAATCAGCCCTGCTACCCCTATGCGACCTGAAAGTTAAGTACAAGCTTCAATTTACGAAAAAAAAACCATCCACAGTAACTAAACACTGAAGCAAGAACTACCAGATATGTACCCCCTACAAAGAGCCTCATATTTTTACGCAACATAAAAATTACTTCGAGATTGTTTCTGCGTGCCTGATCTACTTTTTGTTTTTAGCTTGTCCAGCTTGGAAAGATACGATGTGATGGCTGTGACAATCTTGCTGCTTATTCAAACGAAATCTATAGTAGTAATAGGTTTTCCTTACCCAGACTGGCTTCCGAAATCGAAACGAAGAGGATAGGCGCCATTTACGGGTGGTCCGGTTTCTGTGTATGTGATGCACTTGTCTGATCCACCAAAGACTGGGTCAGACTCATAATTTCTGTAGATCGTGTACCAAGTCTCTCGAAGCGGAAAGCACTGGATCGGAAATAAGTTCGAGCGACTTTTTTAACTTTAAAATCAACGAAAGCAATCATCCATGTATACACGTATAATCTGATAAGAAACGGCTATAGTCCGTTGCAACTCCAGAAGGTCGGGCGAGGGTAAAACGGGCCAGGAA
Organism: Ixodes ricinus; assembly: GCA_037355805.1. Taxonomy (NCBI): domain Eukaryota; kingdom Metazoa; phylum Arthropoda; class Arachnida; order Ixodida; family Ixodidae; genus Ixodes; species Ixodes ricinus. The sequence goes on along the minus strand of JAZHYW010024401.1, from coordinate 14,383 downwards.
GGAGGAAGCAGAAGGAACGCTAAAGAGAGAACGACCTTTTCCCTCTCTTCTCCAGCGTTCCGTCTGCTTCCTCCTCCCCGGCCCGTCTTACCCTCGCCCTACCTTCTTGAGTTGCAACAGATTACAGTGAGTATATATAGAAATCATACTTTTAAAAATCATTGAATAATACATTACTACTTAACATATAAAGCACTGCGTGGTTCCAAGTTATGTTCACTTGGTCTAGCTCCTTGTGGTTTAATGCATATTAGTTCAACAATCTCTAATATTTCGTTTCTGTAATCAAGACACTCAGGTTGACACCTCAAAGCAGTGTATCTAATTTGTTCTGGCTGGGAGGTCAGTATAGAGTGTATGACAGAAGAAATACTGAATAAAAAAGGCAATTAATCCGAAGTTCGATATCTTTTCTTTTACATTTCCTTCTCAAGCCTTTTTACACTATTACTTATCGCAAGTGGTCCTCTTTTCTTGCTACCCGGTGGTCTAGTTTGATATTCATTAAAAAATTCTTCTAACTACACTAGAATCGTTTACGTACATTTTAAATTTGTAATTTGGATTATTGATCAAGAGCATTTCCAAAATTGAAGTTGTTACATTCTATTTTGTGTCTGAAATGCCGAGGCTCAATTTAAAATGGGACGTAAAAATCGGCGCCTGCACATGGCAATCCAGACTTTTCATTAAAGCTGTGTTGCAGAAGTGGGTTTTACCTTGGAAAATTACAGATTGCAAAAAATAGGGCCAAAAAACTTGTCAAGGTCAACGTCGGAAAGCGGCACAGACGACCGGGTCGAGCGGTGGCGCGCATTTGGCGCACGTATTGATAGATAGCGCTACCTCCTTGTTCCGGTTTGCTTTAATAAAAATATATATATATATATATATATATATCTATGGACTACCCGCGACGACCATGGTCTATTCAAATTAACCTAATATTTTTGTTACCTTTGGTTTAAAAATAAATGCGGACAATAATAGCAAAGCTTGAAGTAATAAAAATAAAGGAAAACGCGGTTGCATAGTGACGGCGCTCTTGTTGCCGACAGATTTCGTCTGCGTGTCGTCTGCTTTCTTTCGCTGGTCGGCTACAACTTCCGCCGCCGCCACCGAGGCCATCTATCAATACGTGTACCAAGCGTTCTCCGCCACTCGACTCGGTCGTCTGCGTCGCCGTCCGCCGTTGACCCTGGTGAGTGTTCTGGCCATATTTAAAAGTGAAAGGGGGCCGCGCCTTGTAATTTTACAAGGGAAAGCCACCTGTGAAATACACCTCTGACGAAGAGTTTAGATTGCTAGGTGCAGGTGCTGATTTTTGCGGCCCACTTTATATGCAGCCTCGGAATTTCAGACATCCTCTAAAGTTCAAATTTAATTAGTGTATTTTGTTAAACTAAAAGAAGTAATGAACTATTTTAGATATCCACTAAATGTTTTTCAGTTGAAGTATATAAACATTTATTAAATTAATTTTTCACTCACGAGCAGTCGTTCCCAAATATATAACTTTATGATTTCTATGACTTACTTGGGACTTGATATAAATAAATCGCATTTCACAAAAGACAAATTTAAAATATATACCTCTTCTACAGTTTCCGTCAAAAGAGGTACTAAAAATTCGCAGCGAACTTTATCTTCAAGGTCGAAATACTGGATGAGATTCAGAATTAACGAGAATGTTTCGATTGTTTGGTAGACGTTAAACAGTCGTTAGGTGAGTGGCGAACCTATAATTTTATCAATTTGGGGGAAACTGGTTTGGTCTGTCACTTGACTTGGGAGGGAGAAGGCGTAGGGTTAGGGGGAAGGGAGGAGGGATGGAACTGTGGGAGAGGAAGCAAGGCAACAGGAAGGGAGTGGGGGATGGAGGAGAAGAAAGGCAGATAGGCAGGGCGAGAGGGATTGGAAGAGGGATGAATAGAAAGAGAGGAGAGAGGGAGTGTGTGTGCATCGTTACATATAAAAGCTAAGTAGGAATCTATCATGTTGGTAACAATATCCGTCATAAGGAAGATAACACAGGGTTTCCGTCTCCTTCTCGGCGTTACCATCGTCAGTGGTGGATATAGAGGGTGTTTCCAACAACTCGAGCAAAAGCGCTCCTGTCAAAGCTACACATCGTACGAAAAAAAGCCTTATGCCTTAGTGGTCTGTGTCGACCTGTCCATTGGGGAAATTTATTCGATTGTAGTATGATTGGGCAAATAATAAATTTGTAGTAATTAAATTGTTATTTATTGGTTTTCAAGGCATGGTTTGAATTAGAATCTTGTATGGCATCGTCAAAAACTACTAAATACTACATTACAATAATATAAGTCACCTGCAGCCTTTTCCGGCGTTCCGAAAAAATGATCCATTTGGACGCGTTTAGGGGTTTTGGTTTCTTATCGGAGCGCATCTCTTCACGGGCAGTCCGGCCTACCGTGTCTAAAACGCCCGACGAGCGTGCGTCATGGTGTCTTCACATTGGCACCAATGTCATGAAGGCAAAGCTGATTTCACAGTCCGGAGCAGGGTGTAAGATAGACAGGTGGGGAAACGAGAGCCAAATGAGCGACCGGATTGTGTACCCCTCAATTTTCTCTTTTTCTGTGGCGCCATCTATGTCGAGCTCCGCTAACTCTTACTCTGTGTGGGCGACCGGTGGCGACCGGCTAAACTGACGGAAATAGTTTCTTGTAGATTTTCAATAAAGGACTGTTGTGCTTTCGGTTTATTTTGCGAACTCTCCCAAAGGGTTCCATGCAAATCCGATTCCAATTTTTTCTCTCGCCGCAGCGCCATCTGTCGCAAAGCGGGGGTACCCGCAAGCAGACGAGTACACAATCCGGTCACGGCGCTGCGGTAGGCTTCTATGGGCCGTTTCCCCACCTGTCTATCTTACACCCTGGTCCGGAGTCTTTCTTATCAGCCTCTCATGCGTGAGATGCATGATGGCTCACGCACGTTGCACGTTCTGGCCACAGAGATCGAGATTGCTGGCGCGGAGATGCGCTCCGATGAGAAACCGAAACACAGAAACGCGTCTAAATTGAGCATTTTTTTTTGGAACGCCATAAAATGCTGCGTATGCCTTATATCTCTATAACGTGGGTTTATTTAGTAGTTTTGGATGATACCCTAAAATATTATAAGCGAAACCATGCCTTTTTAACATCAATACTTAACATTGTAAGTACTCAAATAAATAATTACCGAATTATACTCAAAGTTAATAACTTTCATTAATGGGCCCTTTGAAAAAGACCCTAACGACATAATTGTTTTTTCTGTGCATGCGTAGTTTTTAAAAAGCGATTTGGACCGCGTTTTCGGGAACACCCTGTATTTCGTTGCTAAACTTAGTGCGGAAACCGAACTTGTGTCACATGAGCAGGTAGGGGAGGGAGGAGAGAAAGGGTCAACAGCGGCTGAATTTCATCCAATTCTGTTATGGGCACCATAACAGAATTGGGAGGGGTTGAGGGGAGAAACGAAGGGGAAAGTGAGAGGGAGGGGAGAGGAAGGGCAGTGAGTGGAGGGAGGCAGATGATGAGAACAGCCTACGAGGGTATCGGCTAAGGAGAGAAAGGAAAGGGAAGGGTGGAGAGGGATGAGGAGCGGGAACCGACATGTCACGTGAGGTATATTTTGCGTCTAAATTTAGCGGTCAAACTAAATTGTTGTATAGGTCATGCGAAATCACGCCACGTGAGGTCGATTTCCCTGCTAAATTTAGCAGCGAAATTGAGTTTGAGTATTGGCAACGTGACGCTAGTTTCCCCTTTAAATTTAGCGGGAAAGCATTACTTGGGGTTAGGACTCAAAATCTGAATTTTCAATCAAAACTTAGCGGGGAAACTGAGTTGACATAATGGCCCTGTTGCGTAAATCCTTACACTTTGAGTACGGGTCAAGACACTTAAGATTCCCTGCTAAATTTAGCGAAAAATACACGGACGGACGGAAGGACGGATACAAGTTTGTGATTGAGGGTTCCGATAAAAGGCATGTCATGCTTCAAAGAAATTGGCAGAGAGCTTTACCTTCCACGTCCCATAACACATGAAATTCAACATATAAGAAGTGAACCGTTTTAATTTGTTTAGAATACTATATATAAAAGCATAGGCCAGGTGGCGTCGGGTCACGTGACGTCCATTTTCGCGCTAAATTTAGCGGGTAAAGAAAATCGGTGTATAGGTCGCATGACGACCTGACTCGTGACATCAATTGTTTCTCCATTTTTGACGGGGAAACTCAATTGGTCTGTAGGGGCGTTCGTTGTTTAGGACAGAAGAAATTGTGCGACCGACTCCGAGCTTAGGGGAAAACTTTCTGGTACGGTCGCACCAGCTGTTCAACCTGGGAGCCAGGTACAGTCTTGGGATAGTCCGGCTGCCCTACAGGCACCTCTAGGCCAGGATGTATCTTTACCCAAATAGGAACAAAAAATTAATAATAATATTAGCCGTGGAATAAAATTTAAAAAAAATATATAAAGTGATTCTGACTGGCAAAATGCGAAGTGAAGTGCGAGCGCCACTTCCCAAACACTTACGGTCAAGCTTAGCCGAATTAAAATGTAAAAAGAAAATCTTCCCGACATTCCAAAACGGTGGGCTGATAAGAAATGTATTCCTTGCCACTTATTTGGGGCGAAGTCATAACCCAACAAAAAGATAAAAAAGTCCTACAAACAATAAAGCTTCATCATAAAAAAATTACTCTAACACCAAGCGACAGACCATCTATGCCCTGCCCGCCATTACTAAATAAAGAAAAAAAACCTCTCCTCTCAGAGCTTTTTTTTTACAATTTTCCGCATCCAGACAAAGGAGATACTAGAGGAAGCGAGAATGAGCGTAGCCTAGAATGAGGGAATTTAAACAGTAGAAAAATAGAAAATACACATTAAAGTAAAGGAAGATAAAAATAGTGACAGCACTACTATTAAAACATTAAAAAAAGCACGTCGCCAAAAAACACTAAAATGCAGGGATTATGGTAAGCAGAAATTAAACATTAGATTAGAACAAACAGACAGAACAGGGTCCTGTCCGGGTTCCTCAGTCTCTTCAATTTTCCATCCAACCAAACTATAATCTTCAGTTATCCCAATATCCATTTACATTGCAACATTACGAAATCCGACATACTATTCGGCAACATATAGGAATGGAGGGAACTAAAATACGCAGGCAATTATTTCCAGACATCAACTCAAATGTCCCAACCGGAACCAACCCAGCCTAAAAATACCTGATACAAGGGAAGAGGAGAGGACGGAGGACAGCGGAGGTGGTGACGAGAGATGGGAATGGAAAATCGAAGACCGAAGAAGGGAAGAATCCAGAAAGACAGAGGGGAAGGGGGAAAACGCCGCTGATTGACAGGGACCATTTTTGGACTGCGATAGTCATAGAGCTTTTTTAATAAATTTTGCTTTTCTAAACAGAATTCATATTTTGCCTTAGGCGCTTTTCATTTATTTTTCATTGGTTTAAGTCTGCAATGCTAACGCTAGAGCAGACAGAGGCACTTTATATTTCAATTTTATTCGCCTCACCTGAACAATGTCTTCAACAATGAACGCGCTTACAAAATGGTTACTCAGACGTGATAGCAGCGACCGGCACGAAGCCAGAATGAACCAACGAAACGTTCCCAGTGAATCTTCCGGGCTCCCCTCTGCCTCCCTCCCAGCTATCGGCGCCTACGCTGTTCGTCCTCCACTTACCTGGGCAAAGCACTCGCAAGTAAGGTTCCTGCAATCGCTATAGGTGTACAGGCGTTTTCCATTGTGGTTTCTTGTTTACGTTCCTATACCTACTTATACCTTACATATACAAAGTAGCTCAACTTAAGACTGACTACTCCGCTTACCCGTGAGTTTTAGCAGACTAGTAAATTTACGTCACCTAGACACCAGTTCAGCTTGACCGCCAATTTTGGAGGTACAATTAATGTCACGTGACTTCTAGGTCAATATAATATTTCGGCTACGCATGTCAAAAACATTGACATATTGTGACTTATACACCAATTCGGGTTCCCTGCGAATTTTTTCGGGAAAATAAATAAACGGAAGGGATCGTCTTCATTCCCTTAAAAAATGTTAATGGCGTCTAAACAAATTTAAATAATTGCGCCTTAAAAGAAAAGTCAAGCAGCCCGGAAGCTGACAAAAAGACACTTCAGTCGTCTTCAATTTGGACTCCAGAATAAAGAAGATAAAAATTATATTACAGCAAAAAGCGCCAAGTAGCCACAACAGCACTTTAAAAATAGCACTTAAGCCTCCACTTCCCGGCGCGTTTGGTGGTGGGAGTGAACAGTGACGTATTATACAAAGATCTGAACATTTCCGCGACTTTTTAATTGGGCACTGACACCCCCCCCCCCCCCCCAAAAAAATTTTTTTTTTCCATGCGATTTATTATGGTGTCCGAAGACTACCCAATAAATATTTTGCTACAGCGCCACGTATATTTTAACAAACTAAAAACAAAAACTAAAAAACACAACTAACCGAAACCCAACCCGAAGTGGAGTGGGGAGGAAGAAGAATTGTAGAGAAGGAAAGAGTTGCCGGAAATCACCCGACTGCGGTTTCTTTTATTTTCTTTATCCTTCTCTTATTTGGGCTGTGCGGAGCAGATGAAAAACGCGCACGTGGCACGTTTTACGAAAAACTGAAAAGTCAAGTACTTGAGGGTTGGCGTTTGCGTGTTTTTCAAGCTCTTACCAATTCGTATTCGTAAGACGAGCGATGTCTTAAGCCAGGAGAAGGGGCGACGACTTGGCCACGTCTTTGTGCGAATCCGCTTGGTGATCGAGCGTGTCGTGCGGAGTAAATTTTTAATGTTTGATCAATAAAATATTATATTTCAAAGCTAGACATATTCACCGGTACCGCGAACGACAGTCCTGAACTAGAGGTAAACGTCCGTCGTCCGCCGCCATCGCTTCGTCCGCTTCGTTCAGCCGTCCAGCCCAAGACTCCCGCGACACGACGTCATGTTGAAAATTACGCGAAGTTCTTAGTGCAAAGGTTTCTCTCGCAATCAACGTATTCGCAGCTTTTTAAAAGTAACAAAAATGGCTATCATACTTTTTGTCTATTTTCAGTGTTCAGTCTGTGCCTTCGATGACCCACAACTCTGAATAAATTCGGTGGCGGTCTCTCAACGAAAGAGAAAAACACGTGACCACGGAGAAGAAAGTGACAGCGACTCAAACCGGCCAGTTCTCGATCGGAGGTTTTCGGACGGAAAGGAAACGAATTGCGAGCCCCAAATTGTGTCCCATGTGTCATATTTATTTATTTATTTTATTTATTTGAAATACTATCGGTCCTACACAGGACCAAGATAGGAGTGGATTTGCACAACACAAAAAAAACACAAAGAATACACGCGTTCAAAATGCACAGATTAATAACACGTATTCAACACAACGATGAAACGACAACTCTAGGTACTGCTGTCAGAAACCTCTGAAACAAGGGAACTAAACTCTTCTCGAGTTTCAGCGGTCACGACATGTGCCGGTACCTTGTTCCATTCTCGCGCTGTTTGCAAAAAGAACGAATACCTAAAACAGTCCTTGGAAAACTGCCGCTCTTCCACATACCGAGCATGCATGTTGCGGGTTATACGCGACATGCTTTCATTAATATACTGTTGCTTATTTACTAGAACCAGGTTATTCATTCTGTTATAAAAAAGGTTAAGCCGCTTCTGCTTCCTCCGCACTTGAGGGAGGGGTAGATTTGCCCTTTTATAAAGAGGTGACACAGAGTCCAGCCGTCTATAGCTAGAAAAAACAAAACGTAACGCACGCCGTTGAACTTGCTCCAGATTTGATACGAGATATTTAACATGCGGGTGCCAGACTTCACATGCGTATTCTAATAAAGGCCTTATTAGTATCTTGTATGCTGTGAGTTTTGTTTCCGTTGAAGCGAGTTTAAGAGAGCGCCTGATATATCCTAGTCTTTTATTAGCTTTTCCGATTATATTGCTAACGTGCGGTGTCCAACTTAGGTTTGAGGCTATTGTAAGACCAAGGTATCTAAACTCTGACACTCGACTTAATGCTTTTCCGTGCAGCATATACACATATTCTAACGGCTGTCGTTTATGAGTGATCGTCATACATACTGTCTTGTCTAAGTTTATCGACATTTGCCACTTAACACACCATTCATTGATCTGAGACAAATATTCGTTTAGCATAATTTGATCATTAACGGACTTTACTTCAGTATAAATAACACAATCGTCGGCAAATAATCTGGCTTTTACGGGTGAATCTTCGATACGGTCATTAACAAAAACCAAAAACAGCAGGGGACCCAGGACAGAACCCTGTGGAACACCCGAGTTCACATCACATTCGTTCGAGCTAACCCCTTCAATACTTACAAACTGTCGACGATTATTTAGAAAGGCCTCAATCCACCGAACAATCTTATTTTCTCCCAAGATGAAAACCAATTTAATTAAGAGTTTTCTATGATTAACTTTGTCGAATGCCTTCTTAAAGTCTAAAAATATGATGTCCGTTTGTCCCTTACGATCCGATACCTCACAAAAATGATGAATGGTTTCTACTAGTTGCGTGACCGTTGACAGCCCCTTACGGAAGCCGTGCTGGTACTGGCTGAGAACGTTATTCGATAAAAGAAATTGCCGTATATGTTTAGAAACAATATGCTCAAGAACTTTGCACGATGTCGACGTTAGCGCGATGGGCCTATAATTGCATACTGATTTAGCATCTCCACTTTTCAGTATTGGAATTATCTTGCTGAGCTTCCAGTCAGAGGGTACAGTGCTAGTCAAAATCGACTTTTTAAAAATTAAGTGTAGATACATTGCCGTCCATTCTGCATATCGCTTTAGAAAAGAATTTGGAATTTCGTCCGGCCCCATGGATTTGGAAGTTTTTAAGTCAAGCAACAAAGCCAAAATACTCTGAACTGACAGTTGCAGGTCATCATCAGCCCGTGGAATTTGAGCAGGTGATCTAAACTCTACAGACTGCTTATCGTCTTTTGTGAAGACGCTTGCAAAGAACTCGTTGAATTGAACTGCAATTTCTCGCTTGTCATTTATAATTCCTTGCTCCGTTTTGAACTCGGAAACATACTTCCTAGCTGGTGCGAAATGCCTCCAAAACTTTTGCGGTGACTCACGGATAAACTTTTGCATTGTCACGTTATAAAACTTGCATTTAGATTCTTTTAGCACAAATTTCAGCTTCATGCTTAAAGCCGAGATATCATCCGATAATGCCGAACTAGGTGTACGACGACACCGTAATCTGCGCCGCCCTATTATTCTTTTTAAGTGAATAGCTTCTCTCGTCACCCAAGGATTATACATTCGTTTACGTTTTCTTTTCAAGGGTACATACATATTTATAGATTTATGAACGAGTGTTTTAAATTTGAACCAGAGGTCATTAACACTTACTGACTCATCACGACTAAGTTCCTCAAACGGTCCATAGTGGTAATCTAGTTCGTCTAGAATAGCCGTGTCATCAGCCATGCCGAAGTCTCTGTAGGACGAAACGGGTCTGGGCGTTTTTCTAAACGGCGTCAAGGTCATGGTCACGCTAACTATCAGGTGATCTGAAAAACCGGGGAAGAGTTCAACTTCGTACGGTCGAGATGCAACCCCTTCGCTTAAAAATATGAGATCGAGAACTGACTTACTATTGCCTTGAATGCGTGTATACTCTCGAACAACCTGTTTTAGCCCATGGGAAAAACATAAATCTAGGATCCCAGTCGCGGTTTCACGTTCCCGCGTTTCAGGCAACATTTCATCCCACATTACACCCGCTATATTGAAATCTCCCGCAATTACAACATTTTTGTGCTGTACGCGCAAGTGGCGCAGGAAGTCATCTAATTTATTAACAGCATCCACACCTACTCCTGGAGAACGGTAAACAGCACCAATAATAAATTCTTGGGATCCTAGATACGTCTTACACCACGCTGTTTCTATGTCAGGCGGACTCTGTAGCACCGAGTACTTTATTATTTTATCAATGAAGATGGCCACACCTCCCCCTCGACTGCTACGGTCATTTCTTATCACGTTATATCCAGGCGGACAAATTTCGGAGTTGAGGATAGCGGGATGCAGCCACGTTTCGGTCATCACTACGACATCGGGTTGTTGCTCAATCAGAATGTGTTCGAAATCAGTGCTCTTGTTAACAATACTGCGGGCATTAACATTCAACAACCGAAACATATCAATGCGCTTCATATACAAATAAAAACCTTGGCGAGCGTCAATACCCAGTTAGTGCATCTTTAAGCCTTACATCTGCAGTCAGAAACGTTGCACGCGTTCTCTGACACGCGGCCCGTGCAAGGCAGTTGAAACCTCTGGGTGCGATGCGATGTGAAGGCGTTACCGAAAAAAAGTAACGAAATATGTTACTTGTTACTTGCAAATAAAAAGATAGCGTTACCAACCTACGTTAACTCAAAATAAAAGAGCGCGTCACCGTTAACCTTAATAAGTAACGCACGTTATGCTTGCTTTAGCTTTTTTTTCAATGATGAAATAGCACGTTTTATTCTTTGACGTTAGAGGTATGCATAAGCACCATATTTCAAGAGACATTATGTTCATTCAGAAACCAAGCATATTTAACTGATCTATTTTTACGGTCCCCCTAAATACTCACAAAACAAAAACGCAAAAAACGTATTTTTTATAGTTTGGCGTCTAGAAAACACGAAAGTACCTTTAAGTAATTATTGTAAGTGTTTGGAAGTATATCTAACGAGTAACGTAATTACGTCACATGTTACTCAGAATAAGTAACGTGAGTACGTTACCCGTTACAGTTTTGGAAAGGCTAAGAGTAAGTTACGCAATTACCGAAGAAAGTAACGCGTTACCGATAACGCCATTGCTCGTTACGTGTTACTGCCAACACTGGTATGATGTCCCACCCAGTGTATTGATTTCGGTTTTTCGGGCGTCTATAGATACGTTCAGATGAAATGCTTCGAATATTCAAATTAACAGTACAAAAATACAATGAAATTCACGTCTAAAGTTTTTTTTTCACAACCTTTTTAGCTTTTTATTAAATACTGAATTGCAGGCTTATAGCGTTTTGAGGACAAATGTCTCAGAAAGTATATGAAAATACACTGCATTATAATCACATAATTCTATCCTCTGTGGCACTAAAATCTACTTAAACTGACCTCTGTTAAGTCCTGGTACTGCTCAAGGTCAGGATTGAGCTCTGGCCATGACTGACTTCCACTTGAAAAAGTCAGGCATATCAGTCCAGTTACGGCAGACAATGCCAGTGCCATGATTGAAGTTGACTTCATGACTTGCAATTCAGCTTTGGAAGACTGGTTTGGTTGGGAGAGCGCATCCTGCTGGGTTTTTATATTGTAACTTCTATAACCTCTAAAACATATAACCTTCGCACGTGGCAGTTTTTATTATTATTTATTTTCAAGCAGGAACAACAATTGGGTTCTTCCATGTCATTACAATGAAGCCGCGTGATAGCGGATACTGGAAGTTCGATCATTTTAAAAATATGCTGTACACAGGAAACCGAAAGAGCAAAATATTTTCGAATAACACCGGATATTTTACTTGGCAGCAATTTGCATTCCCTTGATTTTCCCCTTCTATATGTTTAAATAAAATTGGGTTCTACAATGTCATTACAATGAAACCGCGTTACTGCGGATATTGCAATTTCGACAATTTCAAATACACGAAGCACGCAGGAAACCTAAACGGCTAAATATTCTCGAGTCCCACCGGAAATTTTATTTCGCAACTTTTTGCTTTCTCATGATTTTCCCCTTGTAGTTTTTTTTAATTTTTTATCGTGATTTATTAAAAGTACAATACAATTTCATCTGAGAGGCCCCCAATTTAGGAAAGCGATGTTTTAGAAATTTCGGAGTTTGATTTTCCTATTTTTGCATAAATATTCAAGGCTTGCGCATTCGGCATCCTAATGGCAATGCTGACTGCAACTGTTTTAAAGTCCTAAAGTAATCATAAAATGCCATAATTACTTTCTTTTATTCACATTCACTAAGAGATATCTTAGTATAGCGATTCAAACGTCGACTAGTGTTCGGTACTTAGAAAAATATAATGTCAAATTTCATTACTCTAATTTTTGTGCAGCTCTACCTAATAATGTGCCACAGCACTTGCCCTTCTATACGTTTACACATTGTTATAATTTCACCTCTGTTCTTGCTCATGTTTATTAGCCAGTTGTATAGACGTCTTAACGAAGTGTCGAAGAGGCCTTTTAGGTATCATGGATATATGAATAAAGACGCAATACCACACATCTGGTTTAAACATGTTTGATGCGGTGCATACATCTGTCTGCATAAAACGTAGTCTATTGCATTACTGTTTATTAAAATTTAGAAATAAAATAAATTTATTTTAACTTTTCAGTCACAGGTAAAAATAAATTAAAATCGGCTCTATAAAACAATGTTCCATCACCTCATATAATATTTTCTAAAAGTTGAAATTCCCAGCCTATTTCTATACAATATGAACAAGCAATAAACTCGTCACATTCAAATAACCTCAGTGTCAAGAAAAATGTCGTAGAGGGTGAAACGTTCTCGGTGAAACTTGAAACGTACTGAGTGACAAGAAAGTGTGGTACTTTTTTATGATATTTGAGCTAATTAAAAACGATCCTAGTTATATATTTATGGAAAATAAATCACTACCAGAGACATTGAACTTTGCATCCACCACATTTAACCCGACGGTCAGGGAAGGGAACTGCAAAGTCCATGCTAATTATTATTCAGGCATGCAGGGTGAAACGCAGTGAAACTGTTTCATACTTTCAAAATGCACATTTACAGAGCTAACGTACATAAAACCGCCCTAGCCGTCATTGCGACTTTCGAGAAGTGGTTTTGGGATCTATGATTCCTGGAATCGGCCGCTCAAAATTTAAATGACCTTGGAATAAAATAAACTCATGTTGAACAAGCCGCTTTTGTCTTTGTATTAAAACAGATTTTGTATTGTATTGTATTAAAACAGATTTTTCTGCGGTAAGCTGAACATATTTGTAATGGTAGATAAATTCGAATCCACCTCTACAAATTTATTCAAGCTGTCCAAACTACAAACTAAGGTCCTTCAACTTTCGCTTGTGAACCAAGAAGGAATATTAAAAAAACTAAGCAAACAAAATAGGCACCTTTTCTAAGTGCAGACATAACGACTTTGTGCTAAGCCGATCCTTCCAGACAATACTTATTTAGGGCTAGCGATATAATTTGCCTATCCGAATGGCGCGTTCAAATGTGTGGTCACGTGCCAGGTCGAACGGTCATCCGTTTCAAACGAGGACCCGTATCAAACGGGTACCATATCAAACGGGTGATCGTATACCATACTCACGTTTCATCCGAACGGATCGACAAACTTGCCACCCGTTTGATTCAGACGGGTATACCAGTTTGCCAAACGTTTGAATTTCAAATGTTTTTTTTCCAGTAGAGGAGGGATATTTTTAGTAAACATCTGACGCCATCCCATTTCACTCTGTTCGACTTAATTAAGACAAGATATATTATCGCACCTTCTTAAGATACCTTCGGAAATTACCAACGTGTGTTGGTTCGCTTAAATACCAGAAACGTACTTCGGGTGGTCTTCGTCTTGACCATTGTCATACAATATACCTAGAATATTTGCTTTGCTGCAAATTGTTTTATTAGGTTTCGATTCTGTAACTTAAAATATTCGTGGGAGTCTTAAACAAAAACGTTGAGGCTTCAATCCACGCTGTGAAGGAGGTTGGACAGCGAAGTTGTTGTATCACCTGCAATGATTGCCCACTGCACTAAAGCCCCTTTTATGGCAAACACCACCAGGTGGGGCTCCAGTCTTTGACGTGCAAGAGAACTTCCTGTTCATAAAGATAATGAACAAAGGCCACCTTAGCACAGCTGCCTGACATGTAGATGAAGCGTTTAACCACCAGTTCTTCCAGTGAAATGCGAAAGAACGAAGGAGTGCAAGATCTGTTCAAATGTTTCTAGTATAAATGTAAACGAAGTTGCCTTCTCCAAGATGTTATAGTGTACAGCCGAAGGCACTTGTCAAATATACAACTTTGGTGTCCGTGTGGCATTTATGCTTTCCAGCACTGCTGCATAAGCAAGCTCAAGAGGCTTGCAAAGACGGTGCGACCGGACGTCGCTTGGGACGCAAGCGGCAGTTCATGTCTGTAAACAGAAAAAGGGTCTATGCCAAATGATGGACGAGAGAAAAGTAAGTGCACTGTACCTGAACTTTTTACATGTTAAAAAATTCGT